>PVIH01008285.1:0-92410 GCA_004025045.1 Sigmodon hispidus | reverse complement strand
ATTTAAAACCTGGAATCACTGACCAGAAATTACACAGTTGGATCATGGGAAAACAGCAGAAAGGGTTACAAGCGAACCTACACTCTTCTAGCTGCAGCCCATGCCCTTCTCAGAGGAAAGCCTGGCATTGATTAGATACTGGGCCAGGCTAATACTGGCAGCCGAGCCAGTGATAGTGACCTGCCTTCCAGAAGAGCCTTCCACTGGGTTGGCAATTTTGATCTGGGCCCCGGACATCTGGCGGATCTCATTGATGTTGGCGCCTTGGCGCCCGATTATGCAGCCGATTAAGTTATTTGGAATGGTGAGTTCATGGGTGGTTTGAGTAGATGCATCCAAACTTGCCCAATAGCCTTTCACCTCTGGAGAGCTGGAGTCAATTCCGGCGAATCCCGTCCCGCCGTGCATCATGGCAAAGTGAGACTGTTGTCTTGCCACCTGGTTCAGCTTGGCCAGATCGAGCGGAGAAATGGTGTGTTGTCCTTGAATCGAGTAGGCGTCTAGAGGTGGTCCCTCCAGGTCGTGGGTGGCGTGGGGGTAGCCCGCCGCGTCGCTACAGCGATCCTGGCCGCCCGCGCAGATGACTGGCGAGCTGGCCGGCATGGGCTGGTACGGGATGGTCATGACTCTCCCTTGCGGAGACTGGGAGAGCGTCTCCAGCATGACCAGGCAGATCTGCTTGACACACTCGGTCACCGACTGCGGCACGCCGGCGATGGTGATGGCCCGCTCGGTCGAGTTGGGCAGCATATCCCCCGCCACCTGGACCTGGGCCCCCGTGCTCTCGCGGATCTCCTTGATCTTGCAGCCGCCCTTGCCGATCAGGGAGCCGCACTGGGTGGCGGGCACCACCAGGCGGAGGGTGACCGGGGGCCTGCTGGCCGCCGTGCTGTTGGTCATGGAGCTGTTGATATCTTCCTCCAGCTTGTCGATGATCATGGCGAAGGCCTTGAAGATGGCATTGGTGGGCCCGGTGAGCGTGATGATTCTCTCCGGGCAGTTCCCCTCCGAGATGTTGATCCGCGCGCCGCTCTCCTCGCGGATCCTCTTCACCGACTCCCCTTTCTTCCCGATGATGCTGCCCACTTCCTTTCCGTGCATCAGCAGCCGAATGGTGAGAGTCACGTTGAGTCCGCTTTCAGTCACACCGGCGTCCATGGCGAGCGGCGGGCGGGCGGGCGGGCGGGCGGCGTTCGGGAGTTGGGCTCGTTACGTGGTCAAGTCCTGGGCGGCTGGCGGGGGAGGGGAGGAGTAGGCCCGAACTGCCGGCGCGAGGCGAGCGGGGGCCGCGGGAGCGGGCGGGCGCGGGAGGGAGGCCGCGGCGGCGTCGCAAGGCGAGCGGCGGCAGCGGCGGGGGCGAGCGGGGCCGGGAGCAGCGGACGGGCGGGTGGGCGAGGGCGCGGCGGTGGCGACTCCGGCGGCAGCCTCGGCGCTCTGGGCGGGGCGGGAAGCCCGCTTTCAACCCCGCGTACCCTCTGACCCCGGAAGTGCTTGCCGCGCAGGACCCCTAGGAAAAAAAAAAAAGGACCGGCTTTTTTAGGTCACAAGACTGCGCCAGCGCGCGGGGCTCGAGCAGAGTCACCTTGCGGCGGGCACCGCAGCGCACAAAGAGGGCGAGCCTCGGGGTCCGGCGGAGTTTGGGCGGGAGCACGTGTTTATTAACTCTGCAGACGCCGGCGGCGGGGAACGGAGGAAGTCGCTGTGTGCTAACGGGGACGGATGGCACTTCCGCCCTCCGCCGGAGCGTCCGAGCGCGAAGCGATACAGGCAAGCGCGGAGGCCGCTGCAGGCGGTAGTTAGGCCGCCGCCAGTTTAAAACGTGCGCGTGAGGCGGCCAGGGCGCATGCGCGGGGCGAGGGGGGGCGGGCGGGGCCCGCGGCGTCTTCCGGCGGGGGAGGGGCGGCGGGCGGGCGGGCGTGCACGCGCTCGGGAGGGCACGTGGGCGGGGGCGCCACGTCCCAGCCCCCTCCTCGGGCCGCTCCCGGCCGCCGCGGGGACACGGCCCGCAGCATGGCGTCTCTTTACATAACGCTTTGTTTGCATTTTGTGGTTGCTACCGTCAGTGCGGCCCCGCGAAGCCCCACCTCCCGCCCCGCGTCCTCTCTCCCTCCGTGGGCTCTGCAGACGTTAGCGGGCCCGCGCCCCCGCCCGCCTCCCGGCCACGCTCTCCGGAGGCGCCGCCGCCATCTTGGGCGGGCTTCCTGGCGGGCGGAGACGGCCATGGCGACGCCGCGAGCGAGCTACGGTCCCTGCCTTCCCCGCACTCGGGGAGCCCGTGCGGACGTGCTCGCCACCGCCGAGGAAGGCTAGCGTGCCCGCGTCCCCGCCTCCCTCATCCCCGCAGCCATGTTTCCAAACAAAATGGCGACACGTGTCGCCAACGAGAACTGGGGCGGGCCCGAAAGCTCTAGAACGCGCGTCCTTCTCCAGGGCCCCTCAGCATGAAATGGCCAGCCACTCGGAAGTTAGCTGGCGGAAACTTAGGCTCTGCTCCTCCCCGCGGGCGTGTGAATGCAACGCTGGCCTAACCTTTTTTAGTTGAGTAATGGCGGGCGGGTGTGCATTCGGTGTGTGCGTGTGCAGCACCTAGCCAAGCACTCAAGCACATAGAAACCTACTTAGCCCCTGTGGTGGGAACTGATTAAAGGTTTTATAGCTAAGAAATAATTTGGGATGCCCATGTCTCACTATTCAACTGTCCAAAGACCCGCAGTTTTGCAATTACGTCCGTTTTTACAGTCGAGGGGAACCGATGGTGGCTGTGGATTTGCCAACCCAGATCTCCTTCTAACCTTTCACCACAATTCTTTTTTCTTTCTTTCTTTTTTTCAATTACACTCTCCTGACGTGAAGCCTGTATTTATTTTTCATTCTCTTTCTTTTACCCCCAACAGAGTAAGACAAACTCAGAGAGATGATTTCACTAATACAAAGTCAGTATGGCGAATGGAATCCATATCCTTCTGATTTCCTTTCTGGTGAGCAACTTTTGCAGATTTTTATTTAAATCGGAGTTTAGAATTTGTTTTTGCAGAGCTGGAGATCAGGCATAGGGTGCAGAACTTTTTAGCCAAACTTAAGCCACATTATACCTACCTCTGTTTTCCAGTGCAAAGTCAGCTTTCCCTGAACTCTGGATCCTCCTGTCCTAGCCTCTCAAGTACTGGCATTATAGGCATATGCCACCACCGGCAGGATTATAGAGTTTAAATGTTTCAAGATGTGGTAACAAACATTTTTGATCCTAACACCAGGGAAGCAGAAACAGGTGGATTTCTGAGAGTTTAAAGCCAGCCAGTCAGGGAGGCATACATAGCAAGACCCTGCTTAACAAAAGAGAAAGCATCTAAATACTGTTTTCAATGCATTAGATGAGCTTGTTATCTTCTGTCTGTTCTGTTTTTGTCTAAACCTGCCTCTGCCTTCCAGTGCTGAGATTAAAGGCCTGAGCTACTACCACCGGCTAGCTTGTCATTTAGAGAAAGAAAGAAAGAAAGAGAGCGAGCGAGAGCGAGAGAGCGCTGGTTTTTGAAGATACTTTGAGTGTGTGTGTTGTTTCTGTCTGTGTGTCCATCTGCCTGTCTGTCCTGGAACTAGCACTGTGGACCAGGCTGGCCTCAACCTCACTGAGATCCGACTGCCTGTGCCTCCTGAATGCTGACATTAAAGGCTTGAAGGTTTGAAGGCTTGGGCCACCACTGCCCAGCTGAGCTCATCATTGTTAAAGGAGCCATTCTGGTAACTAGTTAGTATATAGTTAGCCCCTGTTTGTACGTTTAGTGCCTTCCAGTTTTTCCTGGTGTTACTGACACTTGCTTAGGCTCAAATATTATTTTCAGAAGCCTTTGGATGAAGACTTGAAGTGGAAGTGATTCTGTCTTGCTCAAAGGTTGAGGTGTCTAATCTAGCTTCACCTGCCGTACAGACTTCAGGGGATCAAGCATGTTTCTGTCTGACTCAGTTATTCATGTGGTGGTTTTTGACTTTACCATCCCAATACCTTAGCAGATAAAATAAGCTATTTTACCTGGCTCCAATCCTCCATTTTCTGAAAATATTGACAGAGTATGGGAGAGTGTTAGATAAATCATAATCTGTGGACTCTTCAATGTAATTGGTAGTGGGCCAAGCAACAAATGTGTACCTAAATGACTTTGACTGTGTGTGCATCAGGGAGAGATGAACTTTCTGTCTGGGTTTACATTGAGATGATGTATTAGCATTATTTTACTTAACTTTGTAAACAGCTTTAATAGCTACACAGTATCAACAATGACAGTAATAGATAGCATGAAGTATTACTAGGCACTGTTATGAAAATTTTTGGATGCTTTAATTCAATGCTTCTCATATTTTAAAAGGGAAAGCATTGAAAAAAATAAATGTATATGACACATTTACACACATATATATAATAAATACTGTTACAAAATAGTATTACTTCTTGGAATATACTCAAAATATACACACACACATATATTCAAGGAAAACAGGAGCCATTATAACTAAAATAGGTTGTGACAGGACATGGGTGACCGGGGGCCCATTCTCACAGAATTTGAAATGAATGGTGATATTTCCATTTCACAGAGGTAAGGACTTGAGTCTAGGCCATTTAAGTTTAGAAGCTATATGTTTAACCCCTTAACTGCATATGAATTTTTCTGGGTTCTTTTCTTACATAGTGACAGGAAAGATTAAAATGTTAATAAGTACTAAAAAGTCAGGCAATAGAGGCAAGCTTGGTGGTCTACATCTTTAAAGTCTCAGTACTTTGGAGGCAGAGGGAGGAGGATTTCTGTGAATTTGAAGCCTTCCCGGTTTATATAGTAAATTCCAGGGTAGCTATGGCTTTGTCTAAAAACAAACACAAAATAAAAACAAAATAAGGTAACAAAAGGATGAAATTAAATGTAATGAGAGAGTCCTAATTCAGAATAATCTGATTCTGAATTTGCCAATTTTAAAGCTATTAGTTCAGGCTGGAAACGTGGCTTAGTACCTGCCTCTTCCAGGATACCTGTTTTCAGTTGTGAGAATCTATTTGTTGGCTCACAATTATTTGTTTGATCTAGTTTAAGGGGATCTGACACCTTCTTCTGGCATCTGGAGGAACCAGGCATGCAAGTGATATACAGACATACGTTCTGACAAAAATACCCATATACATAAAATAAAATTTATAAAAAGAGCCGACGGTGGTGGTGTTCTTGCCTACATGTATGTAGGTGGGCCCTGTGACGTGTCTATGAGGTCAGAAGAGGATGTTGATTCCTCAGATAAGTATCTTACCTCTGGGACTCAATAGCTGTGAGACTTGTATAACTCAGCTGCCGGCTCTTAAGAGTTCCCATCTAGGGGCTGGAGAGATGGCTCAGTGGTTAAGAGCACCGTCTGCTCTTCCAGAGGACCCGGGTTCGATTCCCAGCACCCACATGGCAGTTCACAACTGTCTGTAGTTCCAGTTCCAGGCAAACATTAAGGCAAATAAATAAATAAAAAAAAAAAAAAAAAAAAAGAGTTCCCATCTATAAAGCAAAAGGCCAGCTAATCGTTAAGCTCTTCTGATTTTGTCCTTGTGTGTGGTACTGTTTGATGATCTTGCTGGTTTATCCTTTTGGGGAAGGGGTAATTTCTACCTCACAATGAGCAAATTATTTACTCCTCTTAGATCCCTACTTCATGTACTGAGGAGCCACCCATGAAGCTACTGAGATAATGAAGCAATGGACTGGATAGTTCCCTATATCATATCCATGATTCTTCTTGAATTCAAGTGACCACAGGTTGGTTAAAGGGTTTAACAAGTCTGGGAATGTGAGTCAGGCCTAGACTTTGTAAGTTGAACCACAGGATTTATGCTGCATCCAGAGGGATGATTTTTTATTTCCTCTTAGCTTATGTTGTCATTCCTACATAAACCCTTTCATAGTGATTTTTCCATTATTATATTTCTGTTTTCCAGTATCACAGACAACCTTGCCATCTAACTTATTAAATGTGCACTTCACAGAAGAGCTGTCTGTGGGTGTGAAAAGACTTGCTGAAGGTTAGACAGCTTGTTAGGACTTGAGATCTGTCTCTTGACATTGTTCCTTTTTGTCTATGCCTGTGGTTATGACAGTAGAAAAGTAGTACTTGAAACGCAAAAGAACGTCTACTTGAATGACCTCTGGCTTTCCCTTGCCTTCTTGGGTTGGGAGCTAAGAGACTCTTCCCTCTTTGTGTGTGTGTGTGTGTGTGTGTGTTGGGGAGAGTTTACAAGATAGGGTTTCCTCTGTGTAGCCCTGGCTATCCTGGAATTCACTTTGTAGACCAGGATGGTCTGGAACTCTCAGAGACCTGCCTGCCTTTGCCTCTCGAATGCTGGGATTAAAGGTGCTCTTAACCCCTAAACCATCTTTCTAGCTTGTTAATGTTTTGAGATAAGGTCTCACTATGTACTTCAGGCGGGCTCAAATTTTTCTTCCTTACACGTTTAAGTGCTAGAATCTCAACAAACTGACTCCTTGCTTGCTTACTTACTTACTTATTTATCTATCTGTCTGTCTATCTATCTATTTTATTTATTTATTTATTTTTGAGATAGGGCCAGAATCTCACTATGTAGCTCTGGCTGGCCTGGAATTTGCAATGTACTTACCTCTGATTCCAGAATGCTGGGATTAAAAACTTGTGCTAGTACATAACATTCAGTTTTATCCTTTTAAATATTTATTTGTAACTGAGCAAAGTGATAGCATACCCCTTTAATCCCAGTGTGCTCACATCTGTGCTGGTGCCTGTAGAGGCCAAAACAGGGTGTCAGATCTTCTGGAGTGAAATTACAGGCTTTTATAAACCTTTCAGAATGGGTGCTAGGATCTAAACTCTGGTCCTCTGATAGCGCAAAAGTGTTTTAACCACTGAGCAATCTCTCTATCCCCCAGTTCACTTTCATTTAAAATAGTATTCATGTGTACATACGTACCTGCCTCTACACAATTAAAGTAAAACTACTCTTAAAAAAAACTTTATTTTGATTCTGTGTATAGATGTGTATCTCTGGGTTTGTACACATGAGTGCAATACCCACAGAGGCAAGAATTAAGTTATTGGATCTCTAGAAGTTACAGTCGGTTATGTACTGACTGATATGGGTGCTGGGCTTGAACTTAGGTACCCTGGAAAAATAATATACACTATTTTTTTTAAACATTTATTTATTAATGTATGTGGGTGCTCTGTCTTCATGGACATCAGGAGGAATGGATTCCACTACAGATGGTTGTGAGCCACCATGTGGGTCCTGGGAACTTAACTCAGGGCCTCTGGAAGAGCAGACAGTGCTCTTAACCACTGAGCCATCTCTCCAGCCCCAGTAATATACACTGTTAACCACTGAGCCATCTCTGTAGTCCCTAAAAAACTTGAAGGAATTTTATTTTTGTGTATATATGAGTGTCGGCTTGTCTGGATGCACACTATCTACACCTGTGCAGTGCCTACAGAGGCCAGAAGAAGGTGTTGAATCTTCTGGAACTGGAGTTACAAGAGGCTGTGAGCTGCCGATTGTGGGTGGAGGGAACTGAATTTGGGTTCTCTGTAAGAGTAGAAAGTGCTCTTAACCCTGAGCCATTTCTCTAGCTTCTTTTTTTGTATTTTTTTCAGACAAGGACTCACTGTGTAGAACAGGTTGTTCTTGAACTCAGAAATCTTCCTACCTCTGTCTCTGGAGTGTTTGAATTAAAGATGTGTTCTACCACACCTGGCCAAAAAATAAAAATTAATAAGGTCTGGAGAGATGGCTCAGCACTCAAATGTGCCTTGTCACTCACAGGCATCTTATAACTGCCTGTAATTTCACCACTCGGGGATCTGACACCCATTCTGGCCTCCTCAGGCAACTGTGGGCATCCATATACATGTGATATTTTTACATACATATAAACACGAATAAATAGCTATAGGAGGGCTGGGGCAGGGATCTTAGTCATGGAGCACTTACCTGATGTACCATGGCCCTAGGTTTGATCCATTTAATTCCCTACCCAACCCTCAAATAAAGAAAATGTAAACTGAGAAGTACAGCTTAGAAACATGTCCTACCTATTTTGCAGATTGTAGTAGTTTTTCCTGGTGACCCTGTTTTTTGCTAGGATATCATTTGTTGATTTCCTTATAGACACAGGAAATATGTTAGTGTCATGCAGAAGTTAGCAGGAGATACAGTAACATTCTTGGCCCAATTTCTCCATATTGGATAAATGTTGCTTGCAGATATCCTAACAGCAAGGCATGTGGATGTGTATGTAGAGGGAACTTAAAGGGAAAGATGACGACACAATGCAGATACAAAAGATATGAGAGAGTAAGAGAGAAGGGGATATATGACTGTACATGAATTTTCTATTAACAGGCATGTATATATATATATATGCACACATACATATGTGTGTGTATGTATTATCAACCACTGAACTGTCTCTGTAGTCTCTAAAATTTTTTTAGAAATATTTTTTGTGTGTATATGTATATGCCTGCTTGTCTGTGTATGCACCACATGTGTACAGTGCGCACAGTAGCCAGAAGATGATGTTTGATCTCCTGTTATAATAATATGTATTAATATATGGAAGTCCATCAGTCCTCCAAGCTCATAAGCATGGACATAAATGAAAAGGGTAGCAATATGGCTGTAATGGTGAATACCTTTAATCCCAATACTCAGGAAGTAGAGGCAGGCAGATCTCTTAAGTTTTATCTGGCCTGTGGAGTTAGTTCCAGGACAGTCAGGGCTGTAAAGAGAAACCCTGTCTCAAAAGATTTAAAAAAAGAAAAGCAAAAGAACAATTATATTTTTTTATGCTTTGCTTGCATGTATGTCTGTGTACTACATATGTGTCTTGTGCCTATAGAGTCTAGAAGAGGACACCAATCCTCTGGAATTGCAGTTACAGATGGTTGTGAGCCATATGGATGTTGGGAACCTGGGTCCTCTGTCGGAGTAGCCAGTGTTCATAACCACTGAGCCACCTGTCCAGCCCTCCAATTCTCTGTTCCCTTTAACAAGTTGGGATTTTTTTTTCTATCAGCTGGAAATAGGTTTCCATGCCAATAATTTTAATTTTATTGCTAGTCTAAATTCAGTTGGTTTATCATGGAAAATATATTTTAAAAGTCACAGAAGGGAGCTGGGAATGGGGGTGCATGCCTGTATTCTCATTATTTGGGAGACAGGTAGGAGGATAATGTATTTGAGACTAGTCTAGGGTATAATGTGAAATCCTGTTTCAGAAAAACAAGGAAAAAAATCATAGATATGTTAGCATAAAAGTCATTATGTAGTCAATAACTAATCACTGATTGTTTGCTGTATCTTACAGCAGGGCCTAAGGCATGAAGCCAGGAGGTGGTGCCGTATCCCTATAAGTTCAGTGGGAAGCTGAGGTGAGTATTGCTGCAATTGCTAGAAGAGTTTTCCTCAAACCAACCACTTTCTACCCTCCCTCTGTTATTTCCCTCCACCCTCAAAGACAGAAAGATTTTTGCTTTTGCTTTCCAAATTATTTATGGTCCAGGGAAGGAGTCAGACAAGCAAACCAGGACAATATTTAGTCTTAGGGTATAAATAGCAGAGGGTGCAGTGGGAATGCAGAGAAGGGACAAATTTGAGAGGGATAAGGATGACATTTGGAGTCCCACAGGTAAAGCAGGTAGTAGGGGAAAGAGATTCTGGCTAGAGAGACCACAAAGGCAGAAAGAATGCAGCCATTCTAAAGTCAGCCATTTCAGGAAGGAATAGAGGGTGCTTGTGTTACCTAATTTTATTTTTTATTTTTTAATGACCCTGGCTGTCCTGGAACTCACTCTGTAGACCAGTAGACCAGGCTGGCCTCAAATCACAGAGGTCTACCTGTCTCTACCTCTCTGATGCTGAGATTAAAGGTGTGTCCCACCACCTTCTGGCTGTGTTACCTATGTTTTTTTTCTTTTAAAGACTTATTTATTATGTATACAGTGTTCTGTCTGCACACCAGAAGAGGGCACCAGATCTCATATATGGTTGTAAGCCACCATGTGGTTGCTGGGAATTGAACACAGGACCTCTGGAAGAGCTGCCAGAGGTCTTAACCTCTGAGCCATCTCTCCAGCCCATTACCTAATTTTTAATGCTTGTTTTTGTTTCAGAAGTATGACCTGTTTTATTTATTTGAAGCCATGGTCTTTAGTCCCGGGCTGACTTCAGAGTATGTAATGGAGGATGGCCTTGAATTACTGATTCTCCTTTACTTAAGTGTTAGCATTACAAGTATATATACGACCACATCCAATTTATGTGGTTCTGGAATGGGATTTAGGGCTTTGTGCATTCTAATAAGCACTTTAATAGCTGAGTCATATCCCTAGCCCTGGGTAATTGTCACTTGAACTATCCTTGCCAGAATGCAGAAAGTAAAAGTGTTTATTTTGGAGACTTAATAAGAAGACAAAGACATCTAAATAATAATAATAATGATAATAGTAATAATTAGGCAGTTTTCTCTATGTAGCTCTGAATAGCCTTGAGCTCACATAAATCCACCTGTCTTTGTCTCCGGAGTGCTGAAATTGAAGGTGTGTACTACTCATGCTGGGCTTGTTTTATGAATTTTGAGACATGGTCTTACTTCTGTGTAGTACAGGCTCACCTCACAGTGTGTTTCAGACTGGAACCATTGTGTTGTACTATAACAGGTTTTGTCAGACTGCCAGCACCCAAATCACAACAAAGATTTAATATTAGTTATGAATGCTTGGTCTTATCTTATGCTTGTCCCATTAGCTCTTAAAACTTAATTTAACCTGTTTTTATTTACCTACTTTTGCCTTTGGGCCTTTTTCCTTTTTCTCATTCTGTATGTCCTACTTTTCTGATTCCTTCATGTCTGTCTGGCCTCTGCCTGGCTGCTGGCTGGGCCTAACTGTTCCCTGGCTTGCTGGCTGGCTCTTCCTTTTCTCTCTGCCTGGTTATTGGCCATTGAGCTCTTTATTAGACCAGTCAGTTGTCTTAGGTAGGCAAGGTGAAACAGCAACACATCTTTACATAGTTAAGCAATTATTCTACAGCACAAACAAATATAACATAACTTAGTTAAGCAAATATTCTATTTCACAACATTGTGTAAGCTGGTCTCAATTGTGTAGTGCATGCTGACCTGGAACATGTCACATAACCCATAATGATTTTGAATTCTTAGTTCTTCTACCTTAGTCTTTGAATGTTAGGATGTATGTGTTCTCCATCATGTCTGGCTGTTGGTTTTTATTTTTGTTTGTTGTTTTTTTTTAAGTAAATGAGTCATTGCCTGCATTGTAAGTATGTGCATTACATGTGTCTTATGCCAGAGGAGGTCAGAAGAGGAATTTTCTTCTAGAACTGGAATTACAGATAGTTGTGAACAACCATATGGGCTTGAACCAGAGTCCTTTGCAAGAGCTAGTACTGTTAACCACCAAGTCATCTGTCTGTCAGGCTCAAACTTTTTGAGATCCCCCTGCCTCTGCCTCCTAAGTGCGTGGATTAAAGGTATGAGCCACTACCACCTGGCCAGGGTTTGTTTTTAAGGAAGAATGTATGTGTAAATTTTGGGCTTTATGAGCTCATGGAGGCAGTGCACGCCTTTATTTCCAGCACTCAGGAGGCAGAGGCAGGCGGATCTCTGAGTTTTAGGCCAGCCTGGTCTACAGAGTGAGTTCCAAGACAGCTAAAGAACACAGAGAAAACCTTGTCTTGAAAAAAACAAAAAGAAAAAGAAAACTTAGGGCTTTGTATAGTTGGTGAGGATATTTGAATTAGAAAGGAAGGAAAAGAATTGAAGAGAAACTGCTACTTGATTTAGAACAACAGAAATATGTTTCACTAAGTCATTTCTAATCTTACCTACTGAGCACACAAGTGAAATGCTGCTATCAGAGACAGATACTTGAACCAGACAAAGTATTTGTCCAACATTATTGATTGCTAAAATCTTTTCTCTCCAAGGCTAAAGAGAGGTCTTACTAGGATAAAGGCACTGGCTGGACACAGAGGACCTGGGTTCAATTCCTAGCACCCACCTGGCACCTAATGGTCTGTTACTCCAGTTCCAGGAGCTCTGAAGCCCTCTTGTGGCTTTCACTGGCATTGCGTCAATGTGGTATATAGACATACATGCAGGCAAAACATTCATGTATATATAAAAAGGTAAAATAAATGTAAGAATTTCATAGGACACATCAAGAGTAAAAGGAGTATCTCATATAGGAGATGAGGACACAAGGAAGGGCTGGTAAGAAATTAGAGGTTGAGTTTCCAGCATGCTGTGGAGAATAGGTGCTTTGGTTTCCAGATATTTGCATATATACAGTGAGTCTTATGGAATGGAACCCCAGTTTGCATTTTGTTATATACTGTACATGAAGCTTTCAAGGACATTTATCACAGCATCTGTAGTGTACTTGCTTTGGACTGTCTGTCCAGCCACATGATACTAGATGTGAACTTCCCACTTTTATTGTTGTTTTTTAAGGTAGGCTTTCACTGTAGCACAGACTGATTTTTTACTCACTGCCTTCACAATACTCCTCCTGTCCCAAATTCTTTTGTTAATCAACTTCATTTCTTTTCATTCATTCATTTACTTTTTTTGAAACAGAGTCTCACTATAAATGTAGACCAGGCTGGCCTTAAACTGGATTGTTTTGTTTCTGCTTTACTAGTGCTGGGATTATAGGTAGGAAGTTATGACGTTTAAAAAATGTTTTTCTGGGGGGCTGGAGAGATGGCTCAGCGGTTAAGAGCACCCTCTGCTCTTCCAGAGGACCCGGGTTCGTTTCCTAGCACCCACATGGCAGCTAACAACTGTCTGTAGTTCCAGTTCCAGGCAAACACCAAGGCAAATAAATAAATAAATAAAGTTTAAAAAAAAAAAATGTTTTTCTGTTGCCCAACCCTGTTCCATACCTTATCCTAGAGCTTTCTAAGTAGGTCTTGTCTTCTTTTATGTCATTTATATTCTATTCCCTCTCTTATGACCTTTTTAAGAATTTCTTCAAAATCTGAATATTAGGTCAGTTGGTGGTGGTGCACACCTTTAATCCCAGCACTTGGGAGGCAGAGGCAGATGGATATCAGTGAGTTTGAGGCCAGTCTGATCAATAGAGCGGGTTCCAGGATAGCTGGAGCTACACCGAGAAACCCTATCTTAAAAAAAAAAAAAAAACTAAAGGAAAAGAATCTGGGGCTGGAGAGATGGCTCAGCAGTTAAGAGCACTGACTGCAACCAAAACCTTAGGCAAAGAACACAGGTAGCCTGAGTTGGAAGAATCACCAAGCCCCAAGGACAAAAATCCTCAAAGACTAAGCTTGGTGTGAGATGGAAGCATGTAGGACATACTGGCTGCAAACCCCACACCATGAGGGCAGATTTAAACACCTTATAAACGTAAATATGGCATACCTGTCAGACATGAAAGATGATGAAGTGGTACTTAACTCTGTTCATTCTTTAACTACTCAATTCTTTCTGAGTGCAGAAATTAAAGAAAGGGAGAAGGAGCGTTAAAAGCAGTGGGCAGTGTGACCTCATCAGTGCTGTGCTGTCTGCACTGGGTGGTGGAGCCAGAACTGAACCTATGTGTCACAGGTCACCCAGGCACATCTCACCTACAGGGCTCACAGAATTTTTGTTTCTTTGGTTTTGGTTTTTCTTCATATATATACATATGTATATATATATATTTATTTTATTTTGGTGTTTTGCCCACATGTATAACTGTGTAAGGATGTCAGATCTTGGAATTACAGACAGTTGTTAGCTGCCATGTGGATACTGGGAAGAACAGTCAGTGCTCTTAACTGCTGAGCCATCTCTCCAGGCCTGGTTTTGGTTTTCTTTTCTTTCTTTTTTTTTAAACTTTTATTTATTTGCCTTTGCCTGGAACTGGGAACTGGAACGACAGACAGTTGTGAGCTGCCATGTGGATGCTGGGAATTGAACTCAGTACCTCTGGAAGATCAGTCAGTGCTCTTAACCTCTGAGCCATCTCTCCAGCCTCCAGGTTTTGGTTTTCAAGTCAGGGTTTCTTTATGTAGCCTTGGCTGGCCTGTAACTAGCTCTGTAGACCAGGCTGTCCTCAAACTCAGGAAATCCTCCTGCCTCTGCTTACCAAGCGCTGGGGTTAAAGATGAGCCACCATCTCCTGGCTCATAAAGTTTTTTTTGTTTTTTAAAAAGATTTATTTATTTTGTGCACAGTGTTCTGTCTAAATGTATGTCTGCAGGCCTGAAAAAAGTTCCAGAGCTCATTACAGATGGTCGTGAGCCACCATGTGGTTTCTGGGAGTTGAACTCAGGACCTCTGAAAGGACAGCTGGTGCTCTTAACCACTGAGCTGGTGCTCTTAACCACTGAGCCATCTCTTCAGCCCCTCACACAGTTCTTTTACTCATGTCTTAGGTAGGGGTTCACTCAAGAATTTTTTTTTCTGCCTTGGGCTTTATGTGGTGGTAGATATTATCAATTTGATGGGATCTAAAATCACCTAGGAGACTGACCTCTAGGCATGCCTTCTGAGGGTTTCATCTAGATTGAAGTCCTAGAAAGAATAAAAAAGAGAAAATCTGGGTGTAATCACACATGCCTCTAATCCCAGCACTCAGGAGACAGAGGCAGGTGGATCTCTGTGCGTTGGAGGCCAGCATGACCTACACAGTGAGTTCCAGGCCTGCTGTGGCTACACAGTGATGCCTTGGAGAATAGGTGAAAGTAGAGGGAGGGAGGGAGGCATCAAGGGAGAACACAAACTGAGCACTGCCCTCATTGCTTTCTGCTTCATGTTCCTGCTACCATGCCTTCCTCACGGACTCAAGTCTGTGAACCAAAATAAAAGTTCTCTCCTTAAAAAAAATAAAATAAAAAAGAGCACTGGCACCAGAGGACCTGAGTTCAATTCCCAGCATCCACATGGCAGCTAACAACTGTCTGTAATTCCAAGATCTGACATCCTTACACAGTTACACATGCAGGCAAACACCAATCCACATAAAATAATAAATAAATATATATATATATTTAAAAGGAAAAGAATCCTATTATTAAGGCTGAAGAGGCAGCTCAATAAGCAGAGGCCTGGGATTTGGAGCCCTAGAACCACATAAACTCTAGAGGAAGTAGTTATTGAAGGGCAAAGGAAGTATAAGTGGGATCTTTGGGGCAAGCTGGCTAGATAGACTAACTAAATGGGTGACAGCAAGAAACCCTGCTCAGTAATGAGTGAGGAAGTTTTTGTTTACTATGTAGCTTTGGCTAGTTTGGAACTCGGTATGTAGATCAGGCTGGCCTCAAACCCAAAGAGATTGTGTACCTACCTCTGTATCTTGAATGCTGGGATTAAAGGTATGTACTACTATGTCTGTGGAAAAAAATGCTTGCTGTCACCCCCTGGCCTTCACATTCAAATACATACACTCCTGTTATTAGGTGTCAAGTCCCTGGATTTGGTCTTGAGTGTGGGAAAAATTCTGTTTTCCGTGTGCCTGCTGTTGGTCTATTCTCTTCCTCTTCCTCCATCCTTTCCTCCCTCCTGATAAGGTCTTTCTACATAGACCTGGTTGTGGTGGTACTCTGTAAACCAGGCTGGCTCTGAACTCAGAGACATCCACTGTTCTTGCCTCCTAAATCCTGGGATTAAAGGTATGAGCTACCATACTACCCTGATTCTTTTGGATTCAGGGTCTTACTCTATTGCCCAGGTGGGTTTCAAATGGATGAGTGTAAAGTGATCTTCCTATCTCAGCCTTGAATAAAGCTAGAGAACAGTTGTGCACCAACATGCCAAGCTTAACTTGGTCATCTTTCAACACTGCCATCTCCTCCATCTTTGCTTCTCCTCAGCTCTAGATATTCTTGTCTAGTAGTCATGGCCAATCTCATACTTGCTGTTGTAGTCTTGGATCTCTCTGAATGTCAGTTTTTATACCTGTCAAATAGATAATGGCAGATGAATCCTATCATTCTTGTGAGGATTAAGTGATGAATGTATCAGTTTTGAGAACAGGAGAATTAAAAGAGAAAGAGGGTAGAAATTATGTTAGAAAATATACATCTCTGTCTTGTTTTGGAAAAATTATAAGTATAAATGTATTTTCTTATGAGATTAATAAAAAGCTTGTCTTATACTGTTGTAAGAGGGTTAGGTTTGCTTAGAGCTGTCCTGTTAGTACTGGCTGACCAGACTCTGTGCTGAGCACTTTATGGAGTTGCTTTTGTTTCAACAGATGTTCTCACAAACACTTCTTGTTGGTACTTAGAGAGGCAAAGTAAGTAGTTGAAGACTTGGGAACGTAGGCTCTGCAAGCAGGCCTCTTACACAGACATTTCAATTTTACCAGTAACTGTATGGCCTTGAGCAGTTTTGTAGAACGATTGTAGTAGTAGTACCTTCCTCTTGTGGCATGCACATTTCGTGGCCAGAGACAGTGTTTGGTGTAGTAGTAAGCAAATAGTATGTACTTTGAAATGTCTGTCTCACAGGCAAAGAGAAAAGTGAATTTATTTGCATATGTCACATATTGTGTAAGGGATGAACCAGAGTTTGTTTGAGGCATTTGAACTTCACAGCTTTTGCTGCTAACCATTCTGCGGAATCACTTTTGATGGTGAATGAAACTGGATTAGAGATGTGTCTTGCTAAACTTGAGATGAGGTTTATTTTTTGGGTGTACTTGGGTTCTGTCCTCCTGACCTTCCTTTGTGATTTTAAGCATCTTATTGCCTGTGCCTCTGTTTCTTCCCCAGAAATATGAGCTAAATAAAGATGTATGCCTCAGTGTTCTAGTGTTATTTGGACTAGAAGTAATATCTTATCTCTTGTTATATTTACCACTGTTGCTGTTCTTTTGATTTATGTGTCTGTAGGCACATGTTTATGGGTGCATGTGGAGACCAGAAGAGGGTGTTGGGTCCTGGAGATGGAGTAATAGGCAGTTGTGAGCCCCCTGATGTGGATGTTGGTCCTCTGTGAGAGCAACAAGTGCTCTTAAGCACTGAGGGCCATCTTGTTAGTTCCTAGCCTGTCTACAAGCAGTTAGTAATGATGAGAAGCAGGGCAATCAGCCTGCACCTAGAGAACTCTGGGGTGGACTTTACATGGAAATTTTTATTTAATCCTTAAACCTGTGAATAGTTACACTTGTCTTATATTGTTTGAAGAGGATTAGGAGGTTTGCTTAGAGCTGTACTGTTAGTAGTGGTAGATCTGGGATTTGAACAGTGTTCTGGCTCCAGATCCCTGCCCCTTCCTGCCCCCATGGAAAGTGTTTAGTACCAGTTGAACACTCCATATCTAAAATACTAAGGAGTAAAAGTATTTTTTAAGTTTTTTTTTAGTATTTCAAGGGTTTTTTTTTTCTCTTTTTTAAATCAGTTGAACCATAATTAAAAACAAATCCAAAAAAAGTTGTATGACTGCGATTTAAGAGGTAATAAGGGGCTAGAGAGATGGCTTTGCAGGTTAAAAGTACCATTTTTCTTTTCCTGAAAAGTGGAAAGATTTTGGCCACTACAAATAAAGGCCTATGACTGGGTTTGACTTTGCCCCAACTTATACCTAGGATTTCACTCACTTTTAGCCTTCTTGCCATCATGTATTAAGCCAAGTGTGGGTCTAGAGGGTTTCTGAGTTCTTTTGAATGCTGACTGATATAAAAAGGGTAGCACTCCTTAGTACCTGGAGTGAGGTACTTGTAAGTCAAAGTCAAAGGTGGTCTGTCTCAATGTAGAGAAGACGCAAACTTTTAGGACAAGGAATGAGCACTCCATGAACACAGCAGCTCTGGCTGGCTCTTTCTTAAGGCCAGTTGCCAAAGGAACTCGGCCTCTGGTCAGCAACAACCACAGACACTTTGGTTGAGGCTTGAGTAAGGTTGGCTAAAGCAAGCAGGCCATCCCCCGTTTCTCGCTCTCTTTCCTGTGTCCAGCGCTGTTTTAAGTACTTAACTAGTATCCTTCAACTTATCTTCATAGTAATCTTATGAGAGTAGTATCTGCTGAACGAAACTTGCAGAAGACAAGCAGAGGAAAACTGTTTAGTAACGTGTTCACATTTCTCAGATTGTAGTGTAGGGTCTGTGCCTCAAGCCCCTGGCTTATATTGCCTGGGGGATCTGGGGAAAAAAACCTAGCAGGAGAAGAGTTTTTTTTTTAAGTCATATACTGCCACCCACCACCCCAGTTAGAAAGTCTTTAGTGTTGTCATTGAGTTTTTAGTTGAGTTGATGATGGTGTAGAGCTAGGAAGAACATTTGAGGTGTTAACATGGACTCCTGTTCCTAATCTGCTGTCTGCTACAGGCATGCTTTCTACTCTGCCCTGACAGGCACCAACCAACCCATTCTGTTCCAATACCTCTACTGACAGAGAAGGGCATTACTTTACCACCTCCCCAAATTGTCTTTTTTCTTTTTTTGTGACAGTTTTGGTATGCAGATCAGGCTGGCTTGAAATTTTTAATTTTCCTGCCTTCAGCCTCCCTAGTCCTAGGAATATAGGCATGTATCACCATGTCTGACTTATTTTCTGATACTATTGTTGAGTAGTTCTCATTAACAAAACATTGTTTCTCTCTTTTTCTTTTTTTGAGACATGGTTGGACCTGCTGCCTGACCTTTACAGTCTTGCCTCAGCCTCAGGATGCCAGGCTTTATTTTTTGTTTTGAGTTGAAATTTAATTGAGATGTCTCTTTAAATTTAGGCTAACCCTGGAACCCCACAGGTTAGTCCACCTTCCACAGGCAGCTGTAGTTTGTCTCCAGACACACTGATAGTCTCACCGTAACCCTTTTTATTTTTTGCTTTCTCTTCAGTCAGTCTGTACAGAGCCCTCTTACTGAGGGTCATGGGAGTACACAGCAGGTAACAACCAGTGTTTGACAAGTTGACCCACCTGGCAGAGCCGTGGGGTCACTGACTGTTGGTGATCAGTTGTCTTCTGTTTGCTGTGCCTCCCTAATAAGAACAGCTGTGGTTCCATTGGTAGTGTGTTTTACATCTTCGAGCACACTTACGATGTATAGAAATAATACCCGAATATTCTTTACTGACATAGGAAAGTAACAATATTTTCAGTCTCAAAGACATCTAATCTTAGACTTCAGAACAAATTCAACAAACTAACTTGCTCCTGCAGAAAATATACAAAGACTAATTTAATTTTTAGGTGTTGTTTATGGCTATATCAAGGCCAGGCTGTTTTGAGACATACTCCCCTTTCAATAGTTAATTCTGCACGTATCCTGACCAATCAAAGTGTAACCTGCTACTGTTATTATTATGTCCTAAATTTCAGTGTCACTCTCTGTCTAGGAAAAAGTTACATGCAAGGCTAAGCATTTACACTGGCTGGTCTTTGTGACCTTACTAGCCTGAGAAAAACTGTATGACTTCATGTTTTCTCAGAATGGGTTGCATATAATTGTCCAGAGTCTGGCTAAGGATGCAGTGAGTAGCAGCAATGTAGGGGGAAGAGAGGAGGAATGAGTGTGTGTATGAATGAGAGTGTGTGAGAGCAGCAGCATTGTAGGGATGAAGCTATGAAGAATGTGAGTGTGTGTGTGTTGAGTGAGAAATTAAGAAGAAGCCTAAAGGGGCTGGAGAGATGGCTCAGTGGTTAAGAGCACCGTCTGCTCTTCCAGAGGACCCGGGTTCGATTCCCAGCACCCACGTGGCAGCTAACAACTGTCTGTAGTTCCAGTTCCAGGCAAACACCAAGGCAAATAAATAAATAAAGTTTAAAAAAAAAAAAAAAAGAAGAAGAAGCCTAAAGAGAAGGTGAGAGATATACGAGTGAATGAATGAATGAGTGAGCAAAGAATGAGTGAATGATGTAGAAAAAGCATGTGTGAGTGATATGTGAGAAAGAGTTGCTGCTACACAACTGTGTAAAATGTTATTTGGTGAAAGCTATGTAAATGAGATGAATAACTATGGCTGAATGGAGATTTGTAACTATGTGGAAGCAAGGAGTGTGAAACTGTAGAAAGAGATGAAGAGAAATGTATGTAAGAGAGAGATGTGTAGACGTGAAAATAGGTCTGTAGATGTGTGCGTAGAATGCAGCGGAGTGGAGATATGTAGCTGGATGGAGACAGACCATTTGTAAGTTGAAGTAAAAAATAGAGTTATCATTAGAAGGCATGTATATTTCCTTATTTTACCAGTTAGTTAGAGAGTCATTCTTAATTACCCTCAGATAAAAAGTTTCCTATCCCTTGATACTCGACATTCCTTTTATTAATCTAGAGTGGATCATGGGACTGACCTCTCATGGTCCCAGTTACCCTCTTACCTCTTAAGTACTTGGCAGATGCAGCCCCGCAATTTACTCCAAGGTGCGAAGATTTTTTCACCTTGGAGAATGAATCAGGGATGTGTGCAGTTCTTCCCAGCTTGAGAATGGATGGAAGTGGAGTCTTCAGTTTCACAGAAGCTGGGAAATTATATTGCATGCTCTCCTGTGCATTTTGAGAAAAATCACAAAATGACTGGAAGTTATTTGGACTCTTGGCAGGCTGCATTTACTTCACTAGGCCACTAGCTGTTGAGCAACCCACAGACCTGAACAGCAGGGACTGCTGTGTCAGTGGCTGTCTGAAAACACAGGTTACCTCAGCGAAAGGTATTTTAAGTGCTGAGAAGAGATGTGTTTCTCATATGCTTTGTCTTTCTTGGGTTTGTCTACTTTTAAATACTAGTGTGAAAAGTTCTTGGAGTGGTTTTCTTAGAAGAGGAGAATGAGTATATGTGACTTAACAATTTAAATGGAGGCCAGCAAGTGGCTCAGCTCACAGTGGGATTCACATGGTGGCAGGAGCTTTGAGACAGAAAGGGTACACATGACATAGCACCCCTCAACCAATAACAACATTTAAAATTTAATTTTTAAACTGAAAAACATATCAAATATATTTTGGGAGGGTCAATATGATGTTTTCACATATGTGTACACTGTGCAGTGTTTAAATTATGTTAAACAGCACCTATCCCCTCAAACATTAATCCTTTCTTTGTGGTTTCAAAAAAAACTAAAAAAACCAAAAACGTCTAAAACAAAACAACACATTCAAACTCCCATCTTTTAGCTTCTGGATTATATGACACAGTATCATGCTTTGTAATCTTCCTCTTTGACATAACACAGCCAAACTGCATATTCCTAATTGTAACCTCTCTCTCCTCATTTCTTCTCTCTCTCTAGCCTCTGACCACCATTCTATTCTTTTGGCTGTCATGAGATTACCATTCCTTATTTTCATGTATAAGAAGATAGTACAGTGCTTGCTTCTTGTGTCTTGCTTGAATCACTTAACCTAACTTCAGTCCATATTGTTGCAAATGACAGATTTATAAAATTGTTTGCGTTTATTGGCTGGATAGTATTCTAAAGTATGATTTACATTTTCTTCCTCTTTCCTTCCTTTTCATTGACCTACTTCTTTCTTTCTTTTTTTCTTTCTTTCTTTTTTTTTTCTTTTTAAAAAAAATTTGTTTCTCTTTTGAGCTGAGGATGGGACCCAGGTCCTCATGAAAGGGAGGTCAGTATTCTGCCAGGGAGTCCTAGCTTGCATTATGTAGTTATTGTCAACAGTGCTGTAGTGAGCACAGGGGTATTGATGTCTTTTTTTTTTTTTTAAGATTTATTTATTATGTATACAGTATTCTGCCTGCATGCTGCATGTATGCCTGCACACCAGAAGAGGATACCATATCTCATCATACATGGTTGTGAACCACCATATGGGTGCTGGAAATTGAACTCAGGACCTCTGGAAGAGCAGCCAGAGCCCCCAACCCCTCTGCATCTCTCCAGCCCTTGATGCACATGAGGTGTGTGTGTGTGTTCCTTTGTTCTTGACAGGGTCTCTTAAGTAGTCTGGCCTCAGAGCTTACATCTTCCTGACTTAGCCTTCCAGTGTTGGGATCATCTGCATGTTTCACCATGCTTGGCCTTGTATGGATGGTGTCTTCACAGCATTCATGATTCTTGACTACTGATCACAGCCAGCAGCTTTCTGGCATCTTGGGTTTCTAGAGATACAGATGAAGCATCCAGTGCCAGCAGCATATGCCAGTGGCCTGTGCTGGTCCTTCTTCAGTCCTTTGTAAGCAGTATTCTGTTATCACCAGAGCTTGTAGATTTTATTTAAGCCTTGAATTTTACCATAGAATGCTGAGGTGTGCCTTTTAGAAGTAACCCTGATTCAAGAACTTAAACTTTTTCTTGGTGCGATGCTTTCAATTTCCTTACGTTATAGATAAGGAGACTGGAACTGAACCCAGAAAAGTGAAGTGATGTTCCTTGAGTCACAGCTAACCACAATGAACCTCAGGCACACAACTCCTGCTGAGCTATGTTCTAGTGCTCCAGTCACTTCACAGCATATGGTCATTAGGAATAAATTGAAGTTTTTAACCAATATAGGAATTTTGCCAGCAGTTCATGAGTAATCAAGAAGAGTTAACAAAACTCTTTACACTCAGAAATGTTCACGTGAAAGACCAAGGATTTCTGTGTCCTGGTGTCCCAGTTAATGGATCTACCTCATAATTCTCAAACTCAATAAAACCAGAAAGTTTCTTCAGCTTTGGAGAATAAAGGTTTTGAGTAGCCTGGAGCTAGATAAGTATGATCATGCCCTGTTGTAAATACTGGACAACATAATCAGCTGTCAAAGCTTGGAGACAGACACCATAAACCATGTCTTATCAGCGGTCTGGTTTCTGTTTGAGTTCCAGCCTGGGACTCTTGTGTTGGGAACCACCTGTTCCTGGTCTGTTGAGCTTTGGATTTCCCCAGTCCTTTCGTCCTTTCAGTTTTGAAATGAAACCTGTTCTACAAGGCCAGGTCAGGTCCAAAAGGACTTTGACAGCTCACACCAACTTGTTTTTTTGTAGAGCCAGCTGGTATATGAGCTTGTGGTGAGAGAGGTGATGAATCAGCTGTTGGGTAAGATCTGAGCAGTGTCATTTCTTTGGGCAACCAGGAAAACACAACCAAATACAGTATGTTTTATGCGCAGGAAGCTGAAAGTTTAAGAGTACAGTCACCAGAGGGCTGCACAACTCCAGCCTTGCTTTCCTGAAGAGAACATTTCCCACCTCCAGTGCCCTGCCCCAGATTTCACTGTGTAGCTAGCTCAGACTAGCCTTGAACTCTTAATTGGACTGTATTGGCTTTTAGTGTTAGGATTACAAGTGTATATCACTATGCAAACCTTTTGCTACAAAAAGTTTTTTCTCAACTTCTTGTCTCATCCATAGGACCTCCTTGCCTCCTTCCTACCCAAGTCTCTGGCTTCTCTCTGCTATTCTACTTTTCTTGCCCTTTACCATAAACCTCCCACCAGAGCATAACACTTCACTCTTCATAGTAAGACTTGACCACCACATGGTCTTCGAGTTTTTAGCAAAATTGAGGCTTTGATGTGCCAAAGAGACATAAGAGAGGCTGTCTTTAACCCTCTCGGAGATGTGCTGTGTGTTTTCCTGTGTAGCTTGGACTTTACTGTAAGCTGGGAGGAATCAGAGTAAAAACAGTACTTTCTGACACAGAGTGTGCTCTTTGGAACGATGGAGAGTGTGGCACAGATGTGATAGTCTAGGCAGGTCATCTGCTCTTCAAGCAGAGAGAGAGAGTGGTCCTGGTGAGTGTGGTTAGTTTCCAAGGATGCCCTGTCATTGCACACTGGTCCGCACTCTAAACTTGTGTTTCACCCACTTCTCTTTTCTGACCACATTCCATAGTCCACCCAGACTTGTATTCTAGAGTTCTAGCTGCATGCCCAGCTTGACTGTGTACAATTTACTAATACTGTGATTGTCACTAGCTTAGCTGTCAATGATTTTGAAGCTTAAAAAAAATTGAGGGGGCTGGAGAGATGGCTCAGAGGTTAAGAGCACTGACTGTTCTTCCGGAGGACCTGAGTTCAATTCCCAGTCAACCACATGGTGGCTCACAGCCATCTATGATGACATCTGTGCCCTCTTCTGTATACTATATATATAATAAATAAATATTAAAAAAATAAAAGCAAAGTGGGGGACCCACTGTCTTCACAATTTAAAAAAAAATTGAACTTCTTCTGGGAGTGGTGGCACATGTCTTTAGTTCCCACACTTGAGAGGCACAGGCAGGTAGATCTTCATGAGTCTGAGGCCAGCCTGGTCTACAGAGTGAGTTCCTGGACAGCCAGGGCTACACAGAGAAACCCTTTCTGAAACAAAACAAACAAATATATGTACACAACACACCTACAATAATAATAATAATAATAAGCAATAATATTTTTTAATAAAAAAATTGAGATTAAGATATAGTTTAAGATAGAGTACTTGCCTAAAGTACATGAAACCTTGAATTCAATCCCCAGCACCACATAAAAGTGGACACAATAGCAGCCACTTGTTAATTCCAGCACTTGGAAAATGGAGACAAGATTAGGGTCATCCTTAGCTACACCAAGAGTTCAGGGCCAGTCTGAACTATCTGAGGCTCTGCCTCAAAAATGAATGAATAAACATATTGTTGTTAATACATGTGGGGAACAAACCATACTACCAATAACCCACACTAGAATTTATTTAAGAAAGCTGCGGGACAGGTGCAGAAGGAAGAGAAAAGGGAGCGGGTAACATAGCCGTGCCTGATGTTGTATATGGATGAAAGGGTTGTGCCCAGGTGTGTGTGGGTGTTCACATGGCCATGCCTGGCACTGCATATTGGATGAAAAGAGCATGCTGTCTTGAGACCAGGTCTTGCTGTATAGCCCAGGCTATCCTCAAACTTAGGTCCTTCCTGGCCACATCACTGTATCTGGATGATTTTATTTTTGTCTTTTGAGATGGTTTCTCTGTGTGGTCCTGGCTGTCCTGGAATTCCTTCTGTAGACTAAACTGTCCTAGAACTCACAAGATCTGCCTGCTTCTGTCCCCCAAATGGTGTGCTCCACCACCACCTAGTTATTTTATTTTTTTAGTTTAATTTTTTCCCCTCAGGCTGTGGTGGCTCATGTCTTTAATCCTAGCACTTGGGAGGCAGAGGCAGGTGGATCTCTGAGTTGGAGCACAGCTAGGGTTACACAGAGAAACTCTTGTCTGGGAAAAAAGAGATTCAGACCTGAAGAGATGGCTCAGTGGTTAAGAGCACTGGTTGCTCTTCCAGAGAACCAGGCTTCAATTCCCAGCACCCACACAACAGCTTACACATGTCTGCGTAAGTCCAGTTCCAGGGAATCCAACATCCTGATACAGAAACAAATGCAGGTGAGACCCCAATGTACATAAACTAAAAATACATCTTAAAAAATTCATAAAATATATTTTGATCATGATTTTCCTCCCCCAACTACTCCCAGATCCTTCCTATCTACCCAGCAGCAACATCAATAAACAACAGCTCAAACAAAGTAGTATGAGATGAAAAATCTAATACTGAATTTGTTTTGTGTTTACCGTCTTCTGCTGGGCATGAAGGCTCCCCTGAAGTGTGTTTAATATATTCAGTGAGAATCCATTGGAGAGAGCTAATTTTTCCTTTGCAAACTGGTGTTAATTTCAGGTAGCTTGCTTAGACGTGGGAGCCCTTGTCCACTTCTCTCTCTCAGTGCTGGGACTTCATCGGGGTTGACAGCTGATTTTATTTAACTTGGTTGTTAAAGATACCTTGATTGCTCTTCCTGAAGACCTGAGTTTATTTCCCAGTACCTATAAGTAGCTCAGAACTGGCTGCACTTCAAGCTCCAGAATTCTGATCCGATGTCCTCTTCTGGCCTCCTGGTGCACTGCACCATGTGCTACACAGACATGCATGCAGGCAAAATACCTATATACATAAAATAAAACAAACAAAAAATCTTTTAAACAACAACAACAAAATAACACCTTTTCCTGCCTGGCATTATGGCAGGGGCCTTAAATACCAACTTTTTTTTTTTAAAGATTTATGTATTTATTATGTATACAGTGTTCTGCCTGCAGGCCAGAAGAGGGTGCCAGATCTCATTATAGATGGTTGTAAGCCAGCATGTGGTTGCTGGGAATTGAACTCAGGACCTCTGGAAGGCTAGTCAGTGCTCTTAACCTCTGAGCTCCATCTCCAGCTCAAATACTAATATTCTTGAGGCAGAGGCACAAGGATCTCTGTGAGTTTCAAAACCTGCCTGGTCTATATAGCCAGTTTTAGGCCAGTCAGGGCTATGTAGATACAACCTGTCTTACAAATAATGAATAAAAAACAGACCCCTTTTCATGTCTGAAAAATACAGAATAGATTTTAAGAAGCCAGTGAAATCCTGAGTGAATGTGTATTGTTGACATGGGCAAGGACCAAAACCTGGGTTGGAGCCATAGAAAATTAGCGAAGCCTTTCCTCATATGGGTCAAGCTCAGCACTGGCTAAGCTCTCCTCCTCTGGCCCAAGTACTAGAGTGTTCACTAACAATTAAGCAGTGTGGGCAAAAACTAGCAGCTGCAGCTTCCTCCTCCCTGAGTCCTACAGACTCCTCCACCAAGATAAGCTCCTTCCTTCTGTACTGTACCAAATAAAGCTCTGGGATTCCAGAGTGCAGCTCCACCAGAGAATGCACAGCTCGCCTGTCCCCACATTTTCTGTGCATGTATCTGTCCTTTGTTTATTCCCTCAGTGCCCCTGGTCAGGGTCCTAGGACCAAGCTTTGTGGGCTGCAGCAATAGATGGCTGAATTATTTTGCTGACTGGTTGTTGCATCCTAGTACATTTATTTCATAATATTTAATTGATTCAGCTCACCTTGTCAACAGCACATGCTCTGACCCTTTACTTAATATTTTGAAAATCCCTGTATCTCTTCCCTTTTGCTTTTATTAGTAACATTTTATACTGTTTGATTCATTGCATGCTTTTTCTCATTTGTTTATTATCTATCTCCTTTCAAAAAGATCCAAACTCCAGGTGAATGGTTTTTCTTCCCCTTTTTAGGTACTTCTCAGCACCTGTTTGTAACAGTTCTTGTATACACATGATGCATTGAGTGGTTGAATGTGACTTTTATTTGCTTTATTTTGGGTGTTATGTACACAGTATGCTTGTATATACATCTCTGTCTCTACTGTCATCTTAGGAGAGACAGCAGAGTTAAAGTATATACACATCTAGCTTCTTTCAAGAATGTAACCTTCAAGTGGCAAATAGCTATAATAAGTGTAATAAGTATGGAGACAGGAAGGTCAGGAATTCTAGGTTAGCCTCTATAGATAGTGGGTTCAAGGCCTTCCTGGGCTACATGAGGTAATGTCTCAAAAACTAA
The DNA here is from genome assembly GCA_004025045.1 of Sigmodon hispidus. Taxonomy (NCBI): domain Eukaryota; kingdom Metazoa; phylum Chordata; class Mammalia; order Rodentia; family Cricetidae; genus Sigmodon; species Sigmodon hispidus. The sequence continues at coordinate 65,071 of PVIH01008285.1, read as the reverse complement.
AACAAAACAAACAGAATACCCTCAAACAAATGGAAGAAGGTCAAGCTGGGTTGGCCTAGGCTGCACAGTGCAATTGAAGCCAATCTTTCTCCAAATTAGCCAGCCTTAGACATACAAAAAAAACCATGCTGTGCTTTCTTTCATGTGTGGTTTCTAGATTTTATATAGATATATAAAGTCCTGTATGTATGTATGACATGTAAGACTCTAATGAGAGTGGAATAAGAAATTGGAGGGCAGTGGTGGGGACTACTGTGCTCAGTATACAATGTACTTGTGTGAAAATATCCTGTATAACTCAGTACCATGTGTGATAAATATGTGCACTCAGAAGTTGTTGATTGTGAGACAGTGTCTCACTATATAGCCTTACTGGCCTGGAACTCACTGGGTAAACTAGGCTGGCTTCCAACTCATAGAGATCCACCTACTTCTGCCTTCTGAGTGCTGGGGTTAAAGGTGTTCAGGTGCCACAATGCCTGGTGGTTTTCCTCTGGTTCTAAGGGCACTGAGTCTTGTGCTTCCATGTGTTCTCCAGCTGACAAGTAGAAGACATGGTCTGGTAACACCATGCTTCAGAATGTGACGATGGACCTAGCCTGCTTGACCTTGGCTGGGTAAGTCATTTACCTTCCTGTATCCCTCAGTTCTTCTGGATGAGGGAGGGTAATACTGGTACCTATTTGGAGGGATTTTAGGAAGGATCATCAGTTAGGGTAAGGAAAATGTATAGGCTAGTAACTGAGACAGTTACTCCAGTAAGACTGATTTGCTTTTGTAGTGGTATCGACCCAGGGCTTCACATGTGTTGGGTAAATGCTAATAGACATAGTTTGGTTTTCACTTTTTTTAAAAAAAAATATTTTATTTTTATTTTATATGAATTGGTATTTTGCCTGCATGTATGACTGTGTAAGGGTGTCAGATCTTGGAATTAGAGACAGTTGTTAGCTGCCATGTAGATGCTGGGAATCAAACTCAGGCCCTCCAGAAGAATAGTCAGTGCTCTTAGCCACTGAGCCATCCCTCCAGCTCCCACTTTTTTAACTATAAAAAGTTGAACAAGGGTCTGATGTTGTCTGAGCTGTCTCAAACTAAAAGCTCTGTAGCTGAGGGTGCCTTGAACTGATCCCTTTGTATCCCTCTCACAAGTGCTAGGATTATAGGCCTGCCTCACCATTTTTGGCTTAAGGTTAATCATCTTTATATATGCTTGATGGGCAAGCATGCTACCACTGAGCCAGATCCTCAACTTTCTGATTATTTTGCTTATTAATACTCACAAACTATATAAATTATTCCATTTGGCTTGTCAGTGTTGTTTATGCAGTTATTTTCTGCCTAAACATTTTTTGGCATTCAGATATTTTTCCTTAGTCTTTTCTGCCAACTAGACCAGTGTTTAGAAAAAAGTATACTTTCCTATTTTGAAATTATAGGATGTGGCTTCTTGTTTTTATGAGTGCTATGTGTATTTATCAATTTGAATATATAAATTTAGTAAGTTTTCACCTAGAATTTATTGTTTGGTTGAGAGTGGTTAAATCTTGGGTCTTGATTCATTCTCTTTTTTTTTTTTTTTTTTTTTTTTTTTTTTTTTTTTTTTTTTTTTTTTTTTTTTTTTGTTTTCTTTTAAGGACTGGAGAGATGTTAAGAGTATTTGCTGCTTTTCCAGAGAACCAAGATTCAATTTCCAGCATTTTTATTCAGGGGGTTCCAAGGAATTCAACACCCTTTTCTTAACCTCCTCAAGCACACACACACACCCCCACACACAAATAAATAAATAAACAAACAAACAAATAAATAAAAGAAACCTTAAAAGCAGTTTTTGGTACTTTATTTTAGTGTTTGTGCATGTGCAGTGTGTTAGGTCTGAAATCACTTATGCCACTCTTGTGTGTTTGATGGGAGTTGGTGGCAGGCACCTTTACCTGCTGAGCACATACCACCTTCCACCTTCACTGGAGGAGAAGCTAGAGCAGGATCCTTTTTTGTTTGGAGACAGTCTTCCCATGAAGCTCTGTCTGGCTTTACACTCCACATACTATATTCCTTCCTCTATCTGTCCAGGGCTGGGGTTAGAGGCATATGCAGACATCCTCCTCTCTGCATAGCACATCCTCATAGGTAACAAATCTCTGTTTCAGAGAGTGGGTTTAATGTCTGAATGTGGTCAGATTGTTGTAGTTGCTGACTTGTTATTAGTTGTGTTGTGGATTGAGATGAGACTGATGCCCTTGGTTGTAGCCTTTGCGTGGCTTTGTAAACTTCCCATGCAGACCCTGATCATGTGAATACAATATTCTGTTTTGTTCATAAACAGATGACAGGCTGAGGACATAGCTTAGCAGAAAACACTGGTCTAGCATGTCAAGACTCTGGGCTTGATCCCAGCATCATAGCAACAGCCAGGTGACTATAGCAGACAGTCCAGCCTGTGGATACTGTGGAATATTGGTGAAGAGGTATTGAATGATGATAACCCCACTGGACTCCCATTCTGTGCTTAACACCTGGAATTCTAGTTCTAGGAAGTTCCTTGCCTGAAGAAAGACCCAGTTATAGTTGTGTAATCTCAATACAGCTGCTGCTGGCCACCAACAATGAAGGAAGCTGACCTTCATGTGAAACACTGTATATTTGCAAGATTCTGAACACCAGATATGCTAAGTCCCTCAGAAGTAGTAAGTTCTCTGTTTGGGTTGAGTAGCACCCCTTACACTTCATTTCTTGATCAAAGCCTATGAATGCAAGTAGTAGATTTTTTTTTTCAAGTAGTAGATTTTAAAGATTTTTTTCTTAAGATTATGGTGTGTGTGTGTGTGTGTGTACATGAGTACAGTATCAACAGAGTCCAAAGAGTGTTGGACCCCGGAGTTGGAGTTCCAGATGATTGTAGGCTAGAAATTGAAATCTAATCCTTGGCAAGGGCAATTAAGTCGTCTTATGCACAGAGCCTCCTCTCCAACTGGGAAATAGGGTTTTTGCAGATGTCACTAAGTTAAGATGACTATGGTGACAGATCCTGATCCAGTGATAGTGTTCTATAAGATATCCATGGGGATGACAGCAGGGACTGGGGTTTTGAATGCTGCATTTGCTACTCCAAGGACAACCAGCTATCACCAGGAACAAATTTTTCCCCTGCCTTTCCGAGTGTGGCCTTGCTGATACCCAGTTGTAGTTTGTGGTCTCCAGGCTGTGGGATCAGCTTCTGCTCTTTGAATCCTGACAGTATGTTAGAATATCTCTAGAAACTAATGCACACACTATCACCTTTGCACTCTGATCAAGAAAACAGAGGCCCAAAGACACCAGACATTGGAGATCACTAGCCATTACCCTGCCCTCTGGCTCCTGGTCTCACTATTGCTGACTGCACCTTTACCATGTACACCGACCTATTGAAATGACTGATGTTAGGTCACTTCACTCTTAAGTAGACTCTTGTTAACACCAAGTGTCTTCCCACAATTCCCTTTTATTTTTTAGGTGTCTGAGTGCTTTGTCTGCTTGTGTGTATGTGTACCATGTGCATTCCTAGTTCCTGTGGAAGTCACATGACAAGGGATCCTCTGGAACTGGAGTTAAGGATGGCTGTGAGCTACCATGTGGGTGCTGGAAAATGAACCCAGGCCTTCTGTAAGAACAACAAGTATTCTTAGCATTGAACCATCTCTTTAGCCCCTATATAACTCCATCTTTAACTTCTCCTTCCCATACATTATCGGAGAAACGTGGTAACAAGGAGATCCCACTGCCTCTTTTTTTTTTTCTGGGGGGGGAGGGGGAGGCTACTATGTCTTCTAGAATCCTGTCCTGACAGTACATGCCATGCATTCTTGGGAGCTTTCAGGATGATGCAGGTAGCCTGCCACTCATAGCTATAAGTAGAGAAGGAACTGCTTTCTGGTAGCACTGGATGTGTGTAGGAGGGAACATTGAGGGGGCGATGAAATGGCTCTGCTGCCGAGGGGGCCAGCCCCTGCTCAGGTCTTCACCTGCTAATGGCTCTTCTGGTAGTGACATCAAGGCTGCCTTCAGTCTAGACTGCTGGCTTTGGATCCTTTCATACAGTGGAAATTCTAGCAATGCTATACGTTGGTTTTGTTTCTTCCCATATCCTGGGTCTTAGCAAGGCCTGGCACTTACCAACCCCCTTAAGAAATATTTATTGGGCTGGAGAGATGGCTCAGCGGTTAAGAGCACCGTCTGCTCTTCCAGAGGACCCGGGTTCAATTCCCAGCACCCACATGGCAGCTCACAACTGTAATTCCAGTTCCAGGCAAAACACCAAGGCAAATAAATAAAGTTTAAAAAAAAAAAGAAATATTTATTAAGGAGCTAGAGTGATGGCTCAGCAGTTAGGAGCATTGACTACTCTTCCACAGGACCTAGGTTTAGTTCCTATTCTCCACATGGCAACTCACAACCATCCATTACTTCAATCCTGGAGATAGACACCCTCTTCTGACCCTCACAGGTTCTGCATGCACATGGTGCACCGATATGCATGCAGACAAAACATCCATACACCTAAACTTTAAAAATAGAATAAACAAAACATCTTCTGTATAACCCCAGCTGGACTAGGCCCTCTGCTGCCCAGATGTTTTTGTTTCTCTTTGTAACACTTGTTGAACTGTTAGCTGGGGTTTTCCATTTCAAGATACATTCATCTCCTGAGACTCTAGGCTGGGCCAATAGCCCTGGCTCTCTGGGGGCATGTCAGCAAGGTGATAAAGAACATGGGCATGGCTGCAAAATACCTATTGCTGCATTCTGCATGAGTTGCAATTTGTAATATATTACCTAGTTGATTATGTCCAGGCCAATTTGGGCCATAATGATTTGCTTCTGCAATCCTGCACATGGAAAGCCTAGAAACTTCCCTGAGATGGCCCTTCCTGGATCAAGACTGGTCAAGATAGAGGACCATTCTGCTTCCTGCATACTGAGCCTCACTGAGATCATTTTATGAAGAAAGGTTTGATTTTGGAAGTAGATCCCAGGCTTCCCAAGGATTTGTGCAAGGCCCTGACTGTAGGCAGGTCCTGTTAGAGCTTCAGGTTGGAAAACTCCCCAGAAAACGGCACTGCAGTCAGTAGTCTTGGCTAGAGCACGAGGAACAGCCTCCCAAGTTCATTCTGGACCTGTTGCTGAGTTGTGACCGCTAGCAATCTGAGCTGACTGATGTTCTGTGACTTTGATTCTTTTCTAGTTCAGAGTCAGGGAAAGTTGGCTTGAAGAGGAGAAGGTGACACTCAAGTCTTCACCCTCTGGGAGAGCCTCGCCAGTACACATCCTTTCTATTGTTCAAAATTTCAAACTCTTTTTAGACCTGTTTCTACTTGTTTGTTTTTGAGACAGAATCTTACATAGCCCAGTCTGGCCTTTAGTTTGAGAGTAGATGGAGATAGCCTTGAATTTCTGATCCTTATACCTCTGCTTCCCAAATGCTAGGATTTCAGCCATGTGCCACCATGCCCTGTGCAGTGCTGGGGGTGGAACCCAAGGCTTTGTGTATGCTAGACAAGTGCCCACCAATTGAGCTCCCCAGGATCCTTTGTTAAATACTGGAACTTCTTAAATACAGGCTTAATATCGGAGCCGAAGTGGCGTTCATATGTTCTTGATCTGGGTCCTCAGACTTGCTTTTGTGTAAACAGTGTGATTGGATTAACTCCTGCAAGGGATAGGAAGAGATTTTGATAGGAGTTGAAAAAGGACAAGGTTTGCAGGGTACACAACGTGGCTGGTGTGCCAGGCCTTCTGTATCCTGTCACCTGGCACCTCAAGCTGTCCCTTCTGTAGCCCAAGGCAAGGACCCCTGGGCAAGGATGGGAAGAACAAGCTCACACTCCCGTTGTCCAGGAGTGTCCACAAGGCCTTGCATAGACCCCTCCATAGAGCAGTAGTTCTCAGCCTTCCTAATGCTGAGACCCTTTCATACAGCTCATGTTGTGGTGACCCCAACTATAGAATTATTTTGTTGCTACTTCCTAATTGTAATTTTTCTACTATTGTGAATTATAACATAAATATTTGAGGTTTTTTGATGACATTAGGCAACTCTGTGGCCAAAAGGGTGTTAACGCACAGGTTGAGAACCACTGCTGTAGACCGCCCTGCTACGTTGAGTGGGCTGAAAGCAAGAGCTGTATTCCTTGCGGAAGGTCATGCAGCTAGTACAGGGTAGGCTAGGACTGGTTTCTTCTGGTTTGGCCAGTTCAAAAACCCAAGCTATTTCTTAGAGATCTGTCTCTGGCGAGATTCAGAAAGGAGGCTGGAAAGCTGTGGGGGAAACTCCACCTTTCTCCACCTCACAGTTTTGCCATGAGCAACCTGTTTTAGCCACTGAATCTTCTTTCTACCTCTGCATAACGTGCAAGTGTTGAAATCCAACGGCTGGCTGGCTTATGGCTTAATGGTCCTGTTCCGTCTCACATGGAACCTGCTGTGTTCTGGTAAGTAAGCTATGATGCAGCAGAGAGGGTGTGGCCTGCCACACAGCCTGGGCTGGAGCCAGCCACACCTGTCCTGTGACTGTTAACAGTGAATTGTTCCTGAGTAAACAAGGCTGGCGCTCTTTTGCCTTTCTGAGGAAGACCAGATGGCTGTGGGTGATGGCACAGGGCCAAGAGGTCCTGGCTCTGTGCCAGCAGAAGAGACAGATAGAGGGTGCCAGATGATAGGGTAAAAAGAGGACTGGTGTGACTTCAGAGGCACCAAAATGTCTTTTTTTGAAGCATTTCCCTGGCCTTTTGCTAGTGCTTGGAATTCCATAGCTGAAAGCACTCTTGGTTTCATGTACACGTGTGTGCACCCTCACTTGTGTTCCTGTGTGTGTTGGAGTAGTAAAGATCAAACTTGGGGTCACACATGCTAATCAAGCACTTTATCACTAAAATACATGCTCAGTCCTCCTTTTAACCTTTGTTTTGATATAGAGTCCCATAAAGTTGCCCAGGCTGGCCTTCCAAATAGCTAGGAATACAGGTCTGTGCCTTCAGGCCTGGCTCTTGATTTAAATCTTTGGGACTCAATTGAAAATGAAAGCTGAGGATGTATCTTAGTGATTGAACATATGCTTAGCATGCTCCAATCCTGAGTTCAGTGAGTTCAGTGGTCAGCACTGTATAGGAGAGAGAAAGAGAGGGGCAGAGGGAGGGAGGGAGAGCGAGAATGCCTTTTGGATGTGGATTTGTAAATGAGCATGTGAGGTTGATTTCAGAACTAGACTATGGAAGTGGTAGAGGGGAGCAGCACACTGTGACTCCAGTGAGTCTGAGGTAAAGGCTCTACAAAGAGAAGCTGGGCCCTAAAGGAATACTTTTGGGTTCTTCAGTTTCACCTACAGAAAGACAAGCTTTGAGGACTGCTGAGGCTGAAGGTATTGACCCAAGAGTGAGATGCTGGGCAGGGAGGTTTCCACAGTGTGCTGGGATGCAGATGTAGACTGATGTCCCGACTACACTTAGGGGTGTAAAACCTTTGGGTCTGTGGTTGCTGTGATGTCCACAGACTGTCATAGAACTCAGGAAGAGGAGGCTGGGCTTCCCAGAAATGATACACAATGATGGCGTAAAAGAGGCCTCTAATGACAGCAAGGGCAGGGCACTTCCTCTGTGCCTCTGTCACAGACTTTCCCAGTGAGCTGTGCTGAGAAGGGGCTTTGCAGGAAAGCAAATAAGCACACAAGAAGCAACTCACACAACCCCTTTGTCTGCACCTTGAGCTTCTAGAACAGCCCTGAGAGTCAGACCCAAATTCAGCCTGTCCTTCGGAGATGATCTTTCTGGAGCTCAAACTGCCTCGATGGTCTAGTTTTCTTCTAGGAAATCTTGGGCAGGGCCAACTCGGGTCTTGGCTCCTGCCTCTAGCATTTTCCTTTGGATCCAGACTTTGACTTCACTCAGGCCTGGTGGGCTCTGACATTCTAACTGCTGCCCTTGCTACCCTCCAAGTCTGACAAGATGTGGACCTCTTTTAATAGAGTAGTAGGACTCTGCAAGTTTCTAGAATGCCATCCCTCCAACATCTGCAGTCTTACATGCACACTCAGATGTCAGATGTGTCTGCTGTTGACTAAAGATCCTGGAGCTAGCAGCCCCAGGAGGGAGGGACCCCTGGTATGTGATCTGTGTCCTAAATGACAAATGCTGTGTCCTGTCTCGGCCTTCTCCCTTCTTGCTTTTAGTGTGCTTTTTATAGTTCCTGGCCCTGTCCACCGTCCATCCCCCTTCTCTCTTAGACTCCTTAACTCTTGTCCAGTAGCCCAGCTTGGAGGGCTTCATTCAGAGCTGTGGCTAGACCTCACTGGGGAGAAAGTCCTGTCTGCTCTGATGGCCACTTTGGACAGCCTGTTGTTTTGGGTCTGACTGGATGTCATGTCTGTCTGTTCTTTTGGAGGAAGGCTTATGACTTAACTGGGTTTTTGTCTTGGATTCATGTCTTCCATGCCTTTGCCTCAGAGAGGTTGTCAGGAAACATCATTAATACTTAAAAAGGAAGCAGAGAAGGCATCTTTTTTTTTTTTTAACTTTATTTATTTATTTATTTGCCTTGGTGTTTGCCTGGAACTGGAACTACAGACAGTTGTTAGCTGCCATGTGGGTGCTGGGAATCGAACCCGGGTCCTCTGGAAGAGCAGACGGTGCTCTTAACCACTGAGCCATCTCTCCAGCCCCAAAACATCTTCTAAGCCACTTGTTTTTTGAAGGAAGTTTCTTTTTTATGTTTCTTATTTAATTATTTTGTGTATGAGTGTTTGCTTACACACATGTGCACTACATGCACTCCTGGTGTCCATGAAGGTTGTATACCCTGAACTGGAGTTATGGATGATTATGGGCTGTTGTGTGGGTTCTGGAAACCAAATCCTGGTCCTCTGCAATAACAGCAAGTGCTCTTACCCCTAGCAAGAGTTAGTCCCAGAATAATTATGAAGCCCATCAGAACACAGTATTAAAGAAATGTAGTTCTGGAAAGGTTTATCACTAAAGGACAGGTAGATGCAGTCATGCCACAAAACAGTAATGGCAGTTCAGGTAAAATTAAAAACTATGAGGGTCAGGGTTTGTTCACTGTGCCCTGACTTCCTGCTGAGAGAGCACTGGCAGCTAGAGTGGAGCTCAGAAATCAGCCTCTTCCTCTTTGAGACAGAAAGTGAGGATGAGACTCCATGCTCTTGCTCTAAGAACCAAGGCTTCTCTTGTACCCTTTTCTCCTGTCCTCTCAGGATTTATGGTCTGCACTCTGAGCAGCCCTGACTTCTTGTTGGGACTGTTTATCTCAACATCAGCCCAGACTTCACTGCACAGGGTCATTGGTGTCAGCTAGCTCATTTTTTATGGAGCATATATAACACTATAAAATTCCCACATTCCCTATTAAATCTTCCTCCTTCTATAGTCTCCCTTCAGTCCTTAGAGATAAGCAGTGACCTGTGGACAGGGCCATGTAAATCTGCCAGACAAGTGAGCACGTACCAAGAACACTGGCATAATTAGTACCCAGAGAAAGCCAGTCCCAACCTCTAAGAGAGGCCATTTCCTAAGAGCCCATTCTTTCTCTGTGCTGTCTCTAGCGATGCTTCCTTCTTATCTATTCAACTGTCACTCATATGTCATTTTTCTTTCTGAGACAGTATTCTTGCTCTATGTCTCTGGATGGTCTAGAATTCACTATGTAGACCAGGCTTCTCTTGAACTTGTGGTATACTCTATAGGTGTGCACCACCACATCTGGTTTACCAAATGCTGTTGAATTTGTGTCTCCAGCCTGGATTTCTTTTCTGGGTTTGTCACTCACAATAGCTATACACTGTTGTCATGGTAACCTCCATGGCACTCAGGTAGCTTAAACTCAGCATGTTTCATCTGCATTTCCTGTTTCCTCTCAACCCATCTTCCTCTAGACTTCCTTCTTTTCCACATTTGCCCTTGACTTTAGGAACATCATCAGAGCCGTTAGTGGATTATGTCTTCATAGCTATTGTCCACTGCACTGTTCCCAGCAGAAACAGAAAGAAACTTTTAAAATTCTATTTGTGTGTGTGTGTTTCTATTTGTGTGTGTGTGTGTGTGTGTGTGCATGCATGTGTCCAGATAGGTCTTGGTGTGTTTGCGGTAGTCAAAGGACACTTTTTAGACTTCGTTCTCTCCCTCCACCAATGGCCAAGGACTGGACTCAGAGGAGCCTCTACCTATTGAGCTGTCTCTCCAATCCACCCAGAAATCTAACAGCTCTAAGTTATGGTTCCTCCTCCTCTTCTTCTTTCTCTTCTAGAGGTCTACAAGCAATCTGTAGATAAATTCTATAAAAATTAACATTAAAAAGAAAAGCAACAGGAAAGGTGCTGGTGGACTTATGGGTAGTTGGCCAGTACAGCTGGAGAGTAGTATGTTGGGGAATGGACGCCAGAAAAAATGTCAGGATACATGAAACAGGAGTGGAATCTGGCTAACTGTTAAAAAGAGGCCATTGAACTGGGCACAGTGGCACATCTATAATCTCAGTACTGGAAGACTAGGGCAGTAGGTTCGTGGTTGCAAGGCCAGCTTAGGTTACATATTGAATTGAGGTTCTATTTTGAAAAACATGATTACTGTATAAAAGGAATGAGATGACTGAGAGACTTTCATACAAAAACTATAAAGCTGGGCATGAGAAGTCACACTTGTAATCCCAGCAGCACAAAAGAGACTGAGGCAGGAGGATTGCCATGAGTTCAAGGCCAACTTGGACTATTTATGAGTTCTAAGATCTCCTGGGATTCAGAGAGACCAGGTCTCAAAATAAGAGAGTAATAAACGTAGTAGAAAAAAATCAGGGAGTTTTGTTTGTTTGTTTTTGAGACAGGCTCACTGTGAATCTCTTCCTAGCCTGGAACCTGGTATGTAGACAAGGTTTGCCTTGAACTCACTGAGATAGCCTGAGTCTGCCTCTTGGGCCACCACACCTGGTGATGCTTAGGTTTTTAAAGAGCCTATATCTAACACATACACAACCTGTACAAATCAGTATGGAAAAGCAATACCCCTGGGAAAATTGTGCCAAAGTCAGAGCAGATACAAATGAAAAACAAAGAAAAAGGCTATCTTACTCTTCATCTAGAAAACAAAAATGAAATGTTGGATTTCAGTGTAGATCAACGATTGTTAAAAAAGAGAGCCTGGAGTGCATCTGTGGGGTGCAGCTCTTGGGATGCTCTGCTGATGGGTGCAGAACAGCCAGCAATATAACTCAATGGGTAAAAGCACTTAGTCAGGGAGAGTAGCTGGGGGTGCACATGGCTGGAAATGTAAATTAGCAAGGTCTCTCTGAAGGTCAGCTTGCAATACTTAGCAAAGTCTAAATGCCTTTAGATTGGCTAGACTATGTCTCGGAATATATGCCAAGGGCATATCTGTCTATTCATATCATATCTATGTTTATTCTATCTGTGTATATGGATGTTTGTTGCACAGAGTTTGGGAAATAAACAAATGGGCATAAATGACCAGATTATGTATGTCCATGCATTGATGAATGCAGTAGATCCATATTTACATGGAAGTATCACTACAACATGATACATAAAATATGTAGCATAGAAATCTCTTTTACTTGGCGCTAATATAGCCATAGTTGGGATGCATTTTAAAAATTAGAACCAGCAACATAACTCAGTGGGTAACAGAACTGACTGTGCAGGCCCCACCTAAGTTCAGTCTCTGGAACCTGCAGAGGAAGGAGAGCACTGACCCCTGCACCTCTCTCTCTCTCTCTCTCTCTCTCTCTCTCTCTCTCTCTCTCTCTCTCTCACACACACACACACACACACACACACACACACAAATAAGAATTAAAATTAACCAGGCGGTGGTGGCACATGCTTTTACTCCCAGCACTTGGGAGGCAGAGGCTAGTGGATCTGATGAATTAGATGCTAGCCTGGTCTACAGAATGAGTTCCAGGGCAGCCAGGGTGTTACACAGAGAAACCCTATCTCAAAAAATAAAATAAAATAAAGAATAAAAATTGCATAACACAAATTTTTTGATTTGGAAAAAAATGCTACTAAAAAGTGGGATTCTAGCTGAGTGTAGTGGTGCATGCCTACAATCCCAGTGCTTAGAAGGTAGAGGCAAGAGGATTGGGAGTTAAGGCCAGCCTGGGCTACATGAGACTCTGGTCTCAAAAAAGCAATCAAACAAAAACTGACTGGAGAATGGCTGGATCAAATGATTTCACTCCGCGGTGAAGTAATGAAGAGCCATTATAGGCCCTTGAGCAGATGGCGGAGGTGAAAGCAGGAACCTCGGAAGGCTTCGTGATGTGGCATGTGAATGAATGAGGCGGAAAATGAGCTGCAGTGGAGCCCCAGGCCTGGTGATGAGGTGTCCATTAGGGCAGCAGTGGGGTTACAGTTGAGGACCGGTCCAAGGACTGCATGGAAGAGGAGAAGGAACAGAGGGTAAGAAGCCATGGGAATAACCTGGAGAGTGTCCACCTGGGAGATACACGTTACCACTCATGACAGCAGGAAAGCTGAGCACTCTCCCAGGAGGTGGTGAGCTGCTCTGTGACTGCAGATTTCCCCTGGGAGAAGTTTCTCTGAAGCAGAGGCGGCTCTCCTAGGGATCTGGCAGCCTTGGCAGGCAGGGGAGATGTGGCATTTCCCCACCTCTCCTGCTGTAGGTGGTAACCAGGCTGGGGAGGAAGGGGGCTGTGCCCCAGTCAGAACCCTTGAATAGGAAGCCTGGGGAGAAGTGCAGCCCTACCAAGCTCAAGTTTCCTCCCCACTGAAGAGCCCCACTCCGTGCACAACCTCACCTGACGGAAGCCTGTGTGCTTCAGCATCTCTTCCTTTTGTATGAACTGAAGCTCAGAACAGAATTCAGGGAGGGAGGAACGTGGCTGAGGCCTGTAATCCCAGCACTCGAGAGGCCAAGGCAGGAAGGGTGCCATGAGTTCAAGGCTTCATAGTGAGACCTTGTCTCAGAAAACAAGACAAATAAGCAAAAACCAGACAAAAGTGAAGTTAAGACACAGTATTTCGTTTTTCCATTTTCTGTCCTGTTTGTGGGGGTTGATTTTCTTTTTCTTTTTTTTTTTAAAAAACACTTTTTATTTATTTATTTATTTAATTATTTGCCTTGGTGTTTGCCTGGAACTGAAACTACAGACAGTTGTTAGCTGCCATGTGGGTGCTGGGAATCAAACCCGGGTCCTCTGGAAGAGCAGCCGGTGCTCTTAACCACTGAGCCATCTCTCCAGCCCCCGGGGGTTGATTTTCTAAGGAGAGAGATTAAAAGCAAAAGATGCTGCACTGGAGGTAAGGCTGCCTGCTCATCACTGGCCCTAAATTGGCTGTCCCATTGATTCAAGTTGGGGGAAAGGCTCACCTGTCCTTAAATAGCCAGGAGATGTTTGGAAGTGAGGCTGCCCAGTATGATTGCAGCAGTTAGTGGTGGCTTAGTGGGTTATTTCAGTTTGCTCTGGCTTCGTTCTTTGAAAACAATGCAGTAAAAGTGTATTGGCTTAGACCTATGAAAAAAAGAAGCCGACTGAGGTAGAGGGAGAAGCCACTGGAGAAGTCACGAGGCATGTTTGCTACGATCCCAGCCTGACTGTCTCTCTTTGTGTATTCAAAGGCTGGTACAGATCCAAGACAGGTCTTCTCCAAAGGGTAAATCAAGTCTCTCAAGCCATGCTTGCCAGCAGGTGACATCTTTAAGCTACTAAACCACATACCTGCAGATAACAAATACAGGAGGCTCTTCCATCCTTGCTAGGCTCTGAGTTCACAGGCTCAGCTGTAGGTCGGGTCCCCATCCCTGCACTGGTGTCTCCACCCTGCTCTATAAGACACCCTTGCAGCCCATCCCCTCCAGCTGGGGAGGGAGCCTGGGGTGTCCTCTCTTGGGCACAGTCAGGTGTGGGACAGCTTCCCATGCTTCCTGCTGCTGCTGAGGGTTGCTTTAGGACAAGTCTCTCAGCTTTTACAGCGGAGGTGGAAAAAAAGAACAAAACCAAACCAAACCAGAAACCCTGGGGGAAGTGTCTGTTCTGGGAGCTGGTGGCTCCTCAGGCTTTTCCAAAGTGGCTTCCTGGTGTCATTGGTGCTCTAGGACGATCTGGTGCTGACAGTCATTGGATGGAACAAATGAGGGGTCCCCAGGGAGTCGGACATCCCACTGGCAACCCAGATTTTAGACAAGGTGGTGCCCAGCCTGGGCAGGAGGCCTACCTCTCCTTCTACCTGCTTGGAAATAAGCCAGACTTGTGTCTTGTCCCTGGTTCCTGCTCACCGGGTCTGGCCCTGTTTTCTGGATGTGTGCCATGGTGATTTTTAGGTAGGCTGGAAATGACACTGCCCTCTACCAAGGTAAACAAACCTGGGAGGGGCTGGCTCTGGCTCCAGAGGGACTGGGGCCCGTCACCTGGCCCTGCCCTGTGTTTTCTGGCATGTGTCCCTGGCCACCCTTTTACTCTTGGCACACTTTCTTCAAGCCCGCAATTTTGCCTCTGTAAGGATTACAGTAAGGAACTGTAGTGCCCTGGAAGATAGCCTGTGGAACCCAAACACCCCCTGGGCCCCTCATCTCACTGGTGCCTCTGCAGTCCTTGAGACATGGGGTGTGCTCAGTGGGGAAGGACTTACACTGCCTTTGCTTCATAGGCTCTCTTATTTTTATTCTTTAAGATAGAAGTTCACTATGTAGCCCAGGCTGGCCTAGAACTTGCTGTGTATCTTAGGCTGATCCAAAATACATACTATTCCAGCCCCGGCCTTTTGAGAGCTGGGATTACAGGCATGTGTCATCCCACCTGGCTACCGCTGTGAACTGAAGGCCTGCCCGGTCAACTTACCAAGTTCCAGCTCAGCTACAGCTACATGGTGAGACTCTTCTCAAAACCCAGAATAAACAAGCAAACCAAATCTTTAAAGCTGGAGTTTGTCTCCTTTTGCAATCTAATACTTACCTTCTATGCCATCTGGACGCTCTTACCCTCTTCTTTTTTGTTGCTTTAACTGGGCATTACAAAATTTAGCACCGGGGGCTGGAGAGATGGCTCAGCAGTTAAGAGCACCGTCTGCTCTTCCAGAGGACCCGGGTTCGATTCTCAGCACCCACATGGCAGCTAACAACTGTCTGTAGTTCCAGTTCCAGGCAAACACCAAGGCAAATAAATAAATAAAGTTTTTTTTAAAAAAAAAAAAAAACAAAAAAAAAAACAAAAAAAACCCCACAAAATTTAGCACCTGAGGAGAATTTAGGGCCCTCTCGCTAATCCTTTCTTCTCAGAACTGAAAGGATTGTTCAGGAAGGCTGCCTGGCCGCTGCACTTGCTTGCTGCATTCATAGTCTGTGGTATAGAGCCTGCCTGAAAGGAAAGCAAGCTGGTGCAGTCTGAGCACTTGACACGACTGTTAAGCCCTGTGAGGCCTGTGAGGTGCTAAAGAAATGACAGGGACCAGTAAGTTAAGAAGGGTAGAACTGGGGGCCAAGGGAGACCAAAGGAATTGGACCTGGAGGCTGTAGTTTGCAAGACAGTTCTTTTTCATTTGGCTGGATTGGTTCATATTAGCTTTGCAAAGCCCAGGGCTTGCTGGTTCTGCAGGACTACCCAGGTTGTTTGGGAGGAGTTGCAGGCCACAGCTGATTCCTGGATGGTGTCTGTCAGCTGACTGAAGCTGCTGGGACAGAGTTAGACTAGGAACAGCAGGTATTAGCACTGACCACTGTCCGCAGTCTGCACTCAAGTCCTCCTCGCAGAAAAAGTAGTTGGCAAGTGTCTGGGCACAGCTGGCAGGGTGAGGCCTCTGCAAGGACAAAGCCCGAGTGAGAAGGCGTGAGTGAGCATTCATCTGAGGTGACATGGAAATGCCCTGAGGAAAGAGACCAAAAGAGAAGCTTGGGGGCCCAGAAGATGGTTCTGGGTTGGAAGCTGGATCACTCTTTCCTCTGTCCCGGCTGGAGAGATGCAGGCTGAATGGAGATGTATAACACACTGAGAAGCACTTTTAAGTATAGCTTTACAAAACAACCAGAGGAAATTTAAAACTTGAGCCCATGACTAGAAATTTGAGCCTGTGACTATGATAATTTTTAAAAAGGTTTAGTAGCCAGTGATAATTATAATTGTTACCAAGGCTAGCCTAATAACTTATCAGAATTCCGTTAATGTGTTCATGAACTCTTTGTTTTGTTTCACTGAAACAGGGTTTCTCTGTGTAGATGTGGCTGTCCTGGACCTGGCTTTGTAGACCAGGCTGGCTCCAGATTCACAGAGCTCTGCCCTACTTCTGCCTCAGTTTAAAAGCTATTAGGGTTCTGTCCCAGCCCCTGAAGCCACACCTGGCCAACGACAATTAGCCTGGCCCCGCCCTGTTCTGCTCCATTTCCGATGGCTTCCCACCTTCGGCCCCTCCTTCCTTTATCCTTCCTTCGTTCCTCACCCTCTCCCTCTCCTCTTCTCTTTTTCTCTTCTCTCTCCACCTATCTCTTCTCTCGCTCCATAATAATAACGTATTTTCACGTGGACCCAGTCTAAGGGTCTCCCGCCACGCCACCTTTCACCGCACCCACATGGGGCCTCCGTCCATCGCCATCGCCGTCAGTCAGCCCCATAACATAGCAAAAAGCCAGCACCACTTGGCCAAGTTTGGAAGTCTTGACATCATGTGTCAGCTTTAAGTCCCGTTCTTCACATGCCTCAAATTGTTTCTTCAGAACTTCACAACTTGCATAATTTTAAAACTTTTTTAAAATCTGGAAACATCTGATCATTTACCATGAGATGCAGTGCTTGATTACTGAGAACGGTCATTAAAAAGAAAATTCTTCTAAGTAAAGGAACAGAAACAAAGTAGATCTTGAGCCTACAACAACAATAGCTTGAGTTTGTTTCCACGCCGAGACCTGCTTTGTGAGTTTCTTTTTCTGAGGGAGGCCTGTTTCTCTAGGAAAACAAAGCCTGAGCTTTACCTATGAAACCAATTCAGGCTGGCCGGTAACTGAGTTCAGCCTTAAAGCCTTTTTTATTAGAGACTCAGGTAACTACTACTTTGTTTCTTTGTTTTTCAAGACTGGGGATTTCTCTGTGTAGCCCGGGCTGTCCTGGAACTCACTCTGTAGACCAGGCTGGCCTCACAAGAATCCACTTGCCTCTGCCTCCTGAGTACTAGGATGAAAGGCATTTGCCACCACTGCGGCCTTTTTATTCTTTTTTTTTTTTTTTTTAAGACAATTTATTTTCATTTTATATGCATCGGTGTTTTACCTGCATATAAGTCTTTGTGAGGGATCCCCTGGAACTGGACAGTTGTGAGCTGCCATGTGGTGCTGGGAATTAAACCCGGGTCCTCTGGAAGAGCGGTAGGTGCTCTTAACCACTGAGCCATCCTCCAGGCCACCCTTTCATTCTTATGAAAGTTGGATTTGGATTTTCATCAGCCAGAGATGTTAGTATATAAACTGTGTAGGGTCCTCGCTGGAGCATGCAGTAGTTTTCTCAGAAGATCCTTTTGCCTTAACTCGCTGTCAAATGAGACCCTGCATATAAAGAAAGAAGCTGGCAATCTGCACAGCGAAAACCCAGTAAATATTAGTACAGGACTCAAGAAAGCAGGAGCGTGGATGACCCTGAATGCCTGAGAGTGACCTCTGACCCCTCAGTCCTCCTGTCCTCCTGCCCTCTCTGTGCCCACCCTTCCCTGGGCTGGTGCTGACAGTCTTCTCCAGATCAGTGATAGTTACTATGTCCGCCCCAACACTGCACAAGCAAGTGAATGAGTTGTTACAGATTGGACTGGCCACCCTGATTCATGAGGTTAGGGCTACAGCCAGACTGGTAAATTCAGGGAGAGCGGCCGCCCCCTCTGCACCTCCTGCAGGACCACACTGTCTGCCTGCACTGCCAGGGGTACAGAGCGCTTCCTCTTCAGTGGGCTAAAACACTTAACCAGCTGAATGGTGTTCCAGACTAGCGCCTGGGAGCTTTGCAGAGTGCCTCTTCGTGCCCCAAACACAGCTTCCCGGCTCCGCATCCACTCTCCTGGAGAGCAGGAGAGTTTCAGAGGCTGCTGGGAGGCCAGCGATCGGTGATGGGAAAGGTCCAGGACTGGAGGCTCCATTCCAGAGGAAGAAAACCTGAGAAGTGCAAGGTCCCCGGGCACTCTCCAGCACCTTCGGTTGGGGTCTGAGCCCACCACACAATGCCGCTCCCTCCCTCCCCCAAACCCACCCTGCCTGCACCTCCCCTTGGGGAGGGTTTCCCAAGGCCCACGTGACCCCCCTGGCGATTGGCAGGCAGTGGAGCTGCCGGAGGCTTCTGTGCGGGCCAGCCCTTTTCTGTCCAGAACTCCAGGGATTTTCTGCTGTTGCTAGCTGTGTTTCAAGTCAGCAATTATGGGGTAGATTATGTAATGGCTGTGTGTTAAAAATAGAAAAGACCGAGGTTTGCATCTATTTCCACCAAAACAAAACAGCCGAGGGAGGAAAGGGGGGCGGAGAAGAAAAAGATCACGTGGCAGGAGGGCGTGGATCGGTCACGTGACCGACGATCGGGCCAGGATTGCTGCGCCTCTGTTTTGGCTTCTCTGCCTGCGTCGGCATCTGCCTAGAATCCTTCTTGAGGACCCGTGGTCCCCCGTGGGTCTGACCAGCAGTGTCTGCGTTGCAAGGCCTCCCTCAGTACTCGGTCTCTGTGTTTGATTTCTTTTTAGTCAAGTGGTTTTTTGGTCTTATTTCAGGAGAGTCGCGAGTTGGCTGAGGGGGTCTTCCATACTTCAAATCTCCATCTGTCCTGCCTCAGCCACCCAACCCCAAATAACCCTTTGATGTAATTAAAAAAAAAAAAAAAGCGATCTCTGTGAAAACACGGCCAGCTTCAAGGCAGACATCCCTAGTCCTTTATCCTTACCCGGCTCCCTGCGCTTAGGACTGCCACCCCAGAGCCCCGACACAGGAGTCCCGGGCCACTCCTGGTTTGTTCTCTTGCGGGCACACCGGTTCTTCTGCTTCTTCCTGCCCACTAAGGTATATTGGTGTTATAATCTAGAGGAACTCTTCAGGTATCAAGGAGACGGAAGGGATCCTTTTGGGAGGAGGACTCTGGAAGACTTGCCTAGCATCCCAGGCCTCTTGCTGTGCCTCAGTACAGGTCCCCAGAGAGGGAAGTGTTGAGCTCATTACATGATTATGGTCCTTGAGTCTGTCTAGAATCCCCACAGAAAGCTCTCTTTCTCAGTGTGTGTGTGTGTGTGTGTGTGTGTGTGTGTGTGTGTGTGTGTGTGTGTGTATTTACTATGAAGAAGACGCCAAGGGGTGTGTGTGTGTGTGTGTGTGTGTGTGTGTGTGTGAATTTACCTTGAAGAAGACCCCAAGCAGGTTTGCTGGGGTTAGAGTGAGACCAGGTGCTCTGGCCACTTTTGTGTCTGCACCATCACAGCCGTGCTCAGGGCCTTTCTCCTTGGCGTCATTGCACATGGCTCTGGGGACCTGCGTAAGCATCTCCAGTCACTCTCCTGAGCTGGGAAGCAGCCTTTGTCATCCTTGTAGGCATTTCCTTCCCTCACACCTGACTGTTAGCTATGCTGGCACCTAAAGCTGCCCTGTGAAGACCCAGCAAACACCTGGTGAATTCTAGACTTTGATTCTTGGGGTCCTTTTGAGACAGAGTCTCACTATGTACTTCACAGTGGCTGACCTCAAGCTCTTGAATGCTGGGATTCCAGGCCTGTCTGGCTTCAGGGTTGAATTTTAATTCTTCCAATTAACCATGCCCAGTTGATCATGGCCTCGGGTGTGGCAAATCTTACTGTATCAGTTTTTTCTGTTTCTGGACTGGTTGGCTACTCTAGAACACACATAGCAACAGATGCTGGAAGTCACAGTTTATCTGCCTCTTACCCCACATCCCGTCTTCCAGTCTTTAAACAAGGTAAGGCATCCATCACTGATACACCCACCGTAGGGGCTGCTAAGGGCTAGTGTCAGCATAGGAGTAATTGGCACAATCCCAAAGAAATGCTTCCTATCTGAACTTGGCTCTGCTGAGGTCTCTTCTCCATTGCCCAGTGAAGGGGCCATGAAGAGACACCAGAACCTGACTATGTGGTATCAGGAAACTGGTTATTGCCAATGTTTACTTTTCCTGGAGCTCAACTTGCTGTTCAGCCCCAGGGGTCCTGTCTTTCTCCTCAGTGCTGGGATTCCCGACACACACTGATGTGCCTGGCTCTTTACATGGGTGCTGGGGATCTGAACTCAGTTCCTCATGCGTGGGCAGCGAGCACGTTTCTGACCCAGCCATCCCTCTAGTCGCTTCCATCTTCTCACATCCGCTCGCGTTGTTGGTGCCGAGGCACAGCTGTGTTTGTATGTGTAGGGCGTTTGTTTAGGCTGCAAACAGCAAGTTACAGATGAAGGAACTGCTGCTGGGTTAGCAGTAGCGCAGAGCTCGGGGTGAGGCCCTTAGCGCCTATCTGGGTTCCTTCACCGTCCCTACTCCACACAGAGTGAGGCCAGTCTGGGGAATGACCGAGATCCGCCATGGACTCCACTTAGCTGCTACAGTTCTGGCGGAAGTGCCGGAAAGAGAGGGCAGGACTCGGGGAGGTGGCGTGCCATTCTCAGAGCCACCCTGTCTTCAGACAGAAAGTGTGTGTGGGGTGTCCACGGGGACAAGGAGGGAGGAGGGGAGGGAGGAGGGGCTGGTGAGGAAGCCATGGCAGGCAGGGCCCTCTTTACTTACTCCAGCCCTGACTTACAGACTTACAAAGAGCCAACCCCAAGGAACACAGGAAAGAAAATCAACATGGCCTTCAGTGCTCAACCTCCAGCCTTGAGTGAAGAAGAGAGGCTTGGAGGGGTGCAGAGGGACCCCAGGGTGCAGCTGGAAGGCCCTCCTCCAGCCCCATGTCTTCTGTGGGGCTGTGAACTGAGGTTTGCCCTGTCCCTCACGGCTCTACCAAATCTGCATCTCACCCACCTCTCCTCACTGCTGTGAGAACAGATAAGACACCTGGGCCCTGCCTTCCCCTCAGGTGGCAGCTGGCAGGGTGCGGGTGTGGATCTGTGTGTCTGCCCCCTCACCTCTTCTTCAGCTGTGTTATTTTTAGGATTTTTATGGTTCTGTATTCTGTGAGAGGTGAATGGGAGGATAGGTATACATGGAACAGGAATGGAAGGTGTCCATCGTGGATGTCAAGTGTCTGGTTACAAGACCACGCTCCACGCCTAGTCCCTCGTCTTCAGATCATACTGCCTTTGGTATAACTGGCTTACAGAAAACAGCATGCATCTACTGTGTGCACCCACAATTTGGAGATGCACGTGTCCTGTGCTACTGTCTCTGTGGCTGTCTAAAGATACTAAATGTGTCATTGCCCCCTCCCAATGTCAAGTTCTCTCTGTTTGGTGGGTCAGGAACTTAAGGTGACAGGCACCCTCTTACCATATTTTAAAGTATACAACGCTGTCTGTAAGTGCTAGGTGCTCACTGAGTGGCAGATTTTTAGAACTCACTAACTGTGCATACAGAAGAACACAGGTTCTTTATCTCCCGTATACCTGAAGGAAATGAAGTCAGCATACAAGACACGGTGCTTGAATGCAAGCCTGGTGACTTCAGTTCAGTTTCCAGAATCTTTGTAAAGAAGGAAGGAGAGAGCCAACTCAACAGACTAGTCCGTCATCTGACCTCCATAGACAGACCGTGGCAGTGTCCCTCTGTCCTGGTTAGGGTCACTGCTGCTGTGATGAAATGTCACAACCAAAAGCCACTCACAGTTTCATATGACAGCTCATCATCAAAAATAATGAGGGAACTGAGGCAGGGCAGGACCCTGGAGGCAGGAGCTGATACGGAGACCATGGAGGGATGCTGCTTACTGGCTTGCTCCTCAAGGCTTGCTCAGCCAATCACTCTAGGATACCAATTTCCTTTCTTTTAAAATTTCTATTTTATTTTATTTGTGTGCATGTGTTTGTGTGGGCATTGCGTGTGTATGCACGTGCACACCCATAGGTGCCAGTGAGACCAGAAGAGGGTACTGGACTCCTTAGAGCTGGAGGCGATTGTCAGCTGCCCGACACCCACACCGGGAACCGATCTCCGATCCTCTTAGGAGCAGTGAGCACTCCAGACGGCTGAGCTGCGCTCCAGCCCTGAGTTCATTTCTTTAGATATATAACCAGGCTTAGGTTGGTGGATCATGTTAGAGTTAGGTTTATTTCTATTAATTTTTGTTTTAAAGAGTTTATTTATTATGCATATAGTATACAGAAGAGGGCACCAGATCTCAAGATAGATGGTTGTGAGCCACCATGCCGTTGCTGGGAATTGAACTCAGGACCTCTGGAAGAACAGTCGGTGCTCTTAACCTCTGAGCCATCTCTCCAGCCCTTAATTTTTTTTTAAGGAACCTAACAATGGCTGTGTTATTTTACATTCCTACCAACTGTGCATAAGGGATCCTTTCTCTTCATTTTCCAGACAACACTTTTAGTGTTTTTGTTAATAGCAACTCCAACTAGTGTGAAATGATTTTTTCTTATTGTGTCATTTATTTGTTTGGACAGTCTTGCTGTGGAGTCCTGGCTAGCCTCCAGTTTGTGAATCTCCACCCTTTGGGAGGCTGGGTAGGCACTAGGCCTGACTTTATTGCTTTGACTTTCGTTTCCCTGGTGGTTGGGGAGCTGGGTGCCTGTACGAGGGCCTGCGGGTCATCGGCACATCTCCCTCTGAGAGGTGTCTATTCAGCCTCTGTCCCCTTGCACTGAGTTGTCTGTCTACTGACTGCTGACTTTCTCGGGGTTTTCTTTTCTTTTTTCCCTCCCTCCCTCCCCCTCCTTCTCTCCCTCCCTCCCCCTCCTCCTCTCCCTCCCTCCCTCCCTCCCTCCCTTCTTCTTCTCCTTTTTTTTTTCCCCTGAGACAGGGTTTTTCTGTGTAACAGTCCTGGCTCTGGCTGTTCAGGAACCTCGCTCTGTAGACCAGGATAGCCCCGCCTGCCTTTACCTCCTAAGTGCTGGGACCAAAGGTGTGCACCCCCATCATTTGGCTCTTGTTTCTTTTATAAAGTAATTTCTTTAAAATGTTTTAAGATGTATTTAGTTTATTATTTTATGTGTAGGAATGATTTGCCTGCATGTACGTGTGTGTACCTGGTGTCTGGATATCAGAAGAAGGACTCGGTCTCCCTCGGACCGGAGCTGCAGACACTACATGCCAGCATGCCCGTGCTGGGAAACAAACGCACATGCTCTGCAAAGGCAACAGTGTTAACTGCTGAGCGAACTCTCCAGCCCTCTAGCAATTTCCTTTCAGAATCATGATTCGCACCCACATCCTCCTGTTCTGTGGAGCTGACTCTTCACTCTCTAACCATTTCCTGTGTTGCCTGGCAGGATCCCCTGTGCCTTTGCTATCAAATCCAAAGCGTCTCTGCCCAGACCAGAGAAGCTTCCTTGATGCTCATGTCTCATTGCTGTATAGGTTCAGGTCTCACTTAAGGAAAAAGGTTTACTTACTTTTATTTCATGTGCATGAGTATTTACCTCCTCCAGATATACATGTTCACCACATGCATGCAGGGCCTGAGGTCAGGAGAGGAAACGGAGTGCCCTGGAACTGGAGGAATAGGTGCTTATGAGCTACCATGTGGGCTCTGGGAACTGAATCCAGGTCATCTATAGGAGTCCCAAAGTGTTCTAACCACTGAGCCATCTCTCCGGCCTCAAGGTCTCACACAAGTCTTACCCACTAGGAGTCTGTGTTTTCTGTGCACCGTGAGATTCAGGTCCTACTGCATTCCCCATTGTGCAATCCAGTGCCCTTGTCACAATCACTGAGTGTAATCACGGATCTGTGACAGTTATTACTGCTGTTGGTATCACCTGCCCCTGACTCCATTCAGGAGATTTCCTCCCGTCCCCTCCCACTCTCCTCCCACACCCTTCCCTCAGGTCAAAGCCACTGTTGACACTTTACTCACGACCCATAAAGAGAACACTGAAGAAATCTTTTGGTGTTGTTACGAAGGTGGTATCAGTTTCCTGGACCTTTGGGAGAGTCTTGGGGACCCCAGAGCCCATCATTTGAGTCTGTGTGTCCATGGCCTCAGCTGCCAGTGTCCTGGCTGCTTTAGTCAGCCTCTCTGGGCTTCGGTTTCTCTGACACACAGACTGACTCCTGACTAGGCTTAGAATCATCATGGAAAATGGTGGGTGTATCTGTGAGGCTGTTTCCAGAGAGGTTCTGAACAGAGCCGACCTGCACTAACTGTGAACAGCACCGTACTGTGTTCCTGAGGGAAGGAGGAGGAGGCAGGCTAGCAACCAGCATCCACATCCCTCTGCTTCCTGACCGAGGATGCTGTGTGACTGGCTGCTTCCCATTCCTGCCATCATAGTGACCCTCAGACCGTGAGCCAGAAAAGATAAACCTTTCCTTCATAAACTGCTTTTCCAGGTATTTCATCACAGTGAAGAGCAATGTAGCTCACACAGGCTTTCATTTTCCACACCCATAGGACGTGTTAGTTCCTGAAGCTTCTCCGGTGGCTGGTGTTGCTCTGGTGGCTTCCCTTCTGCTCACCTCTGAATCCCCTCGGTCACCCTTCCTCAGCTCGCCCTTGTGGGCTTGCCTTGCTCTCTGTTTTATCTCCTCCTCTGTTCTCTGGGTCTCTAACCACTGCAGGCTGTCACCTACCGAGTCCGGTCTCCCCGGTCTCCAGATGTGCCATTCGTGGTTCACCTCTGTCCTACCACCCCGTCAGCAGGCCTAAGCTGATCCCATCACCTCCAAAGTCTGCCCCCTCTTCTACAATGTCCTTCCTGGTTAACTCACCCACTTGGCTCCCGAAGCCACAATCCCAGAGGCCATCTTTCCCTCACCCTTATCAACTCAGGCTGGTTCATTCTGCCTCCTGTAAAGCCCCTTCACCCTCAGGTCCCCAGGCTGCCCATTTCCAAACTAGACTCTACATCTCCAGCAGAAACCACAAGAGCTATCTCTTCCCCACTTTCATTTTCCATTAAACCAGCACTGAGGAATCATCAAAACAGGTACTGTGTGTTGGAGCAGCATAGAGGACAACAGGAAGTTATTCCTGACCTCTGGCACTCAGGATGTGGAGCGGGAGAGACAGTGCAGGTTGCTGGGGAAAAGGTGGTGGAAGTACTTGCTTTCCCCGGATGCTGAGGGGAGAGACTCCTGGCTGGCTGGCTGGCAGCTGACAGGTGTGAGGTGGAGCAGGGCCTTCCTGGTCAATGCCATCAGCTCATTCCCCTGCCTGGCAGTCCCCTTCCACCACCCAGGGGACAGAGTCTCAGCCCTGTGACGTCATCTACCACTCCCCAAACCGCTTCAGTCCCCCCCCCTCAGGCCCTCCCAGCTTCTCAGCTCCTGCTGCTGCCTGTCAGAGGGCTCTGAGTCAGCCAAACTCAATGGCTCAGGGATGGCTGCCCTCCTCCCCTACACTGTGTGGTTTTCCCTCCACTGTGCTCCCCGCCTGCTCACACACCTGAATTCTCCCACACTTCCCATGTGCTCAGGGCTCATCCATGTGTGGTCCCAGCTGCTGCCTAGCTGCCATAGCCTTCCTCCATGAGCATGCGGGTATCCCACGGTTCATGTCTCCACGTGTGCGTGGACAAGGCTGATCTGTGATGGTTACACTCTTCCCTCTGTCTCGGTCTGTGACCCCCTTTCCCCTTCCCCACACCAAAGCAGCCAAATGCTCTGTGGGATATCTCCCTGTACCTCACGTCTCTGGAGAGTCAGTCTCTGGCACAGAACAGTGCTGTGAGGCCGTGCAAGGTGGCCCCATGGATAGATAGGAATTTACCAATGAGTCTTCAGCCTGATCAGCTCATTGTCACTGGGCAGTTGGTGGCTCTGGTCAGCTGATGTGGCCCAGAAAAACTCTTTATTAGCACAAAGAAGTTTGCCAAGAGCTGTTCACAAGGATGCCACATTGGTGTGGCCTACATTGCCTTCTGCTACCAGCTTGGAGGCAAAAAGATGAATGGCTGTTTATTTATTCACTTATATATTCATTATTTAGACAGGCTCTCATGGACCAGGCTGGCCTCTGCTCCGCTGTGTAGTAGAAGATGACCGGCGAGTATTAGGAGCGCAGGTGTGCACCTCCAGTCTGGGCTTTAATCGGATTTCTTTTTGAAAATCACTAGGCTGTGTGTGCATGTGTGCACGAGTGCATGTGTGCGAATGTGTGTGCACAGGAGGACTGTTTACGGGCTCATAAAGGATTCCTTTTATCATGTGAGTCTTAGGGATCAAACGCATGTGGTCGGGCTCAGCTGTGAACACCTCTCCCTCTCAGCCATTGCTCTGGCTGGTTGGATTTCTTGCACACCTAATTTTTAAACTGAGATTCATCCCTGTGGCTTGTACTATTTATATCCTGCTCTTAAAAGTAGGGGCTGGAGAGATGGCTCAGCGGTTAGAAGCACTGTCTGCTCTTCCAGAGGACCCGGGTTCGATTCCCAGCACCCACATGGCAGCTCACAACTGTCTGTAGTTCCAGTTCCAGGCAAACACCAAGGCAAATAAATAAATAAAGTTTAAAAAAAAAAAAAAGTAAACACTGTATTTTCTCTTCTAATTTCCCCATGCCAGAGATATACTAAGGCGAATTTATCTCATTATTTTCATGGCACTTTGAAGCTATAGAATGTCGTGGGCACGCTGTTCACCCTAGCCCCGGGGAGGTGGAGGCAGTTCTCGGGTTCTCTCTCCATCCTAGGCCAGCAGGACTGCCCAGCTTTCAAACCATCTTCTCTGGTGACGATTCAGACGTAACAAAGGAGGAAGTCGGTACTCTGGACCTTCATTCCCTCTCCTTTGTTTTGACAGTTGTCGACATAATGATTCTTGAAGGTTCTAGAAGTATTCTATGCAGATAATTCCATGTCTACTTATGCAATAATGTTTTTGTTGTTTTGTTTTGAGCTAGGAGTCTTGCTGTTTAGCACAGGTTGGCCTTAAACGTATATGCCCCCTTCTACAACCTCTAAATGTTGAGATTACAGATGTGTGCTATGGCAAGCATGGACTAGCAGTATCACACAGACCACACAGGTTATTTTAAGGACTATATATATATAAAATAATCAATGAAAGCAGGGACTATGAATTTGAAAGAGAACAAGAATGGGCATATGGAAGGGATAGAGGGAGGAAACGGGAGGGGGGAAAGAGTGTAATCAAATTATAATCTCAAAAAATAAAATGAAAATAAATAAAAAGAAGGGGCTGGAGAGATGGCTCAGAGGTTAAGAGCACTGACTGCTCTTCCAGAGGTCCTGAGTTCAATTCCCAGCAACCACATGGTGGCTCACTACCATCTATGATGACATCTGGTACCCTCTTCTGTATACTGTATACATAATAAATAAATAAATCTTTAAAAAAAATATAAAGGAAAAGAAAGCAATGAGTGTCAGGGGTGCAGCTCAGTTGGTAGAGAGCTTGTCTAGCATTGACTGAGGCAGGTATGGTGGCGCATTCCTGTAGTCCTAGCACTTGGAAGGTGGAGGCAGGAGGATGTTGGTAAGTACAAGTCATCCTTGGTTACCCAGCAATTCTGAGGCCAACCTAGGCTATGTAAGACCTCATATTAAAAACAAAATAAATAAAAATAATACGAAATAAGCTCTAGGTCTGTATACTTGTCTACAGATATTTTCTGTTGCGCAATAGAAACGTTTCTCGTCACGTACTAAGCAGGTCCGACTTTTTTAAGCAGATGTGTTTCCCCTTAACGTGCTGTCCACATTCCTCAGACTGAAATACCACAGCTATGTAGCCAATCACATTTAAATCCTGGCTTCAGCTTTGAGGACACAATGAACATGTGACCAGCTAACACCTGTTGATCACAGATGTGACCACAACACTGTTGACATCTGGTAGGTCACGTACATCTTGTCTCTGTCCTGTCAGGGCCTCTTATCACTCCCACTTCCCAAATGACGGAACTGAGTCACAAAGAGGTCACTAACTCCCTCTGGGTCACGTGTCTGGTAGTGACCGACCACAGCACTCGGGCTGTGCCCAGAGGCACACAGCTAGCCCTGTGCTTGCTCAGTCAGGGTTCACCCCACAGTGCGGCACAGGGAATGAGCAGTGTGATTCTCTGACAACCCTGAGTAAAGGCACTCCTGGTGCCAACGTCCCAACTTTGACTTCTTTTTTTTTTTTTTTTTTTTTTTTAAACTTTATTTATTTATTATTTATTTATTTATTTGCCTTGGTGTTTGCCTGGAGCTGGAACTACAGACAGTTGTTAGCTGCCATGTGGGTGCTGGGAATTGAACCCGGGTCCTCTGGAAGAGCAGACGGTGCTCTTAACCGCTGAGCCATCTCTCCAGCCCCCCAACTTTGACTTCTAATCTGGGCTTCATGCCCTTTCAGTAAGGACAAGGCAATAGACTGCTGGCGGAGTCTGCCCCTCCCGGCATCCTCTTTAGTCTGCAGTCTGCTATCCCAAGGGTGATGATGCCCCTACTCCCACCATCCAGGGTGGTTTATTATTTCTCCTGCTGGATGAGAAAAAGGTAGCTGCCTGGAGAAACAGAACTGCTCCCTAGTGGCCTTCCCACCTGCAATGCCGCATCTAGCCACTAGGAGCACTGCTGAGGAACCATGACCCGTATCAGACCTGGCCAGAGGCAGTGGTCCACCCCCAGCAGGAGACATTTGGCAATGTCAGGAGACAGTTTTACTTTTTAAAATTACATGTTTATTTAGTGTGTGCATGCATATGGACATATGCGTGCCATGGTGCATGTGGTAGAGGTTTGATGACTAGAAGCTGGTTCTCTCTGCCCATCATGTGGGTTCCTGGGACTGAACTCACACTGTCTGGTTTGGTGGCAAGCTCTTTTATTTGTTGAGCCATTTTGACATCTCTGGAGACATTTTAGTTTGTTATAATTTGGGGTGCTTGATGCGCACGTGAGCACACACACACACACACACACACACACACACACACACTGCTGATATTTGTAGTAGAAGAAGGCCAGGGCTCAGTTTCCACCCACAGTCAGCTGCACAGGAGAGACCTGCTCTGCCTGCCCACAGTCACCTGACTGAGGTCTGAGGTAGGAAGGCAGATGTGGGAAGGCAGTGGCCTCCAGTACACACTGTACTCTGTGGCTCCTGAATCTGTTGTAGAAAAGCTGAGAAAGGGGTGCTGTCTGGTGTGAGGGGAGCTGGCTTGAGACTCCACTAACAGACACTTGAAAGAAGACTGGCTTTTAATCCTGCGTCTGTGGAGGGGATATGGACATGTGAGTGCAGTTGCTAGCATACACCACAAGAGGGCACTGGATGTCCTGGAGCCGGAATCCCAGCACACGTTCCAGATCTCTCTGTTCCTTCTAGGAGCCGCGGGCTGTCACATTGTGTAGTTCAGGAGAACCTTGGACTTCTGTTCCTGCTGGCTCTACCTCCTCAGTGCTCCTACACACGTGGATTCTTGTGAGAAACAGGAGTGAGCACTCATCTCCAGGACTAAGGGCAACTCGAGGCTTTGTTTGTTGGATCTGAGTAGATGTGTTGTGGCTTCCCCAGGGTCTCTTAGAGAGGACAGTCGCCTAGCAGATTAGTTTGCCTTGTAAACCCACTTGACTGCTCAGGAAGGAGGAGCTGAGCAGGCCGTGGGTTAGATGAAGGAGTCTTTCTGGAAGGAAATCTCCAGCAGCTGAGGTGAGGGAGGCAGGAATGGGTGTGTCTGTTGGACCGAGGCCCACAGAGTATCACAAATAAGAGGAAACACTCATTAATTACGGTCTGCCCTGGGAGTGGAGCAGCAACCTGTGCTCTAAACAGACTGCCACGTCACCCAGCAACAATTGGCAACACCACGCACCTTCACAGACTAGACTGACAGGAGGGTCACAATGCACAGCAGAAAACCTGACCGAGAACTGGCTGTCCGCCAGAGCCACGAGGCCAGCCAGCCCAGCTCTGCCAGCCCGAAAGGGTGTGGCCACGGGGTGATGCCTTCTTTCTTGGGCTGTTTGCTGAGACTATGCTCTGCTCTAGGCACTAAGGGGAGCAAGCCGAAATGGAGATTTACTCAGCCTAGGGAATATCGGAGAGGAGATTAAGCTTGAGACCTTCCATGGCAGGACAGTGGGCAGCTCAGCTTCGGGGCACTTGCCCAGCATGCCCAAGGCCATGGGTTCAATGTCCAGCAATGAAAAGCAAAACAGAAAATTAAATAGCAACAGAGGACACATCCTATGTGCCACATAGAAAGAATGTAATGCTCAGAGCTACAGGGAACGCCCAAAAGGGTGGGAAGTCAGGGTTCAGAATTATCCGGAAGAAAACCCAGTGAAAGAAATAAAACTTACACTAAAAACACTTGCCAGAAATATGTGTTGTTAACACTTGGTCTTTTTACATCTTTTTTTCCCATGTAACTCTATGCATACGCACATGCATATTTATTTGTTTTTTATTATTGTTGTTGTTGTGTGTGTGTGTGTTGTTGTTATGTGTGGTGTGCGTGGTGTGTGTATGTGTTCGTGTGTATGTCTTAGTCAAAGGACAATTTCCAGGAGATGATTTTCTTCTATCACGTGGCTCCTGAGACCTGAACTTGGATCATCAGCCTTGATGGCAAGTCCTTAACCCTTGAGCCACCTCAGTGGTCCACACTCTCCCTGCCTCCCCCCCCCTCCCTCTCTTCTCTTTTTCTTGAGATGGTGTTTCTCTGTCCCGGAACTCTCTTTGTAGACTAGGCTGGACTTGAACTCATAGAGATCTGCCTGCCTCTGCCTCCGAGTGCAGATATTAAAGGCATGTGCCACCACTCAGCACTCTATTTATTCTTAAGAGAGCTTGGAATTCTTCAAATTATTAATTTATCACCTTTCATGTCACAGATGTTTTATTCTAGATTATCATTTGCCAGTTAATTTCATTAATTGTTAAAAAAATGTTTAAAATTCTAAAATGTCTGTGTAGCCAAGGTCATCTACACAGGCTGGAGGTGGCTGGTAGCAGCGAGGCCAGTGGGTGTGTGTGTACCAGGGTGCAGGTGTGGAGGTGGTGATCATGCTTGGGGGGAGGGGAGGGAGGGAGGAGCCTGCAGTGACTCAGGGGTGCTGACCTGGGTGAGGGCTGGGCAGGTGGAGCACTGTAGGGAGGAGTGTGATGAGTTGGATGAGCACAAACTCCTTCAGGGATAACTAGCTGAGATCTCCAGCTCTAAGACCAAGCGGCTCCTGTCAGGCCCAGGAAAGTTTGCTGCTATTGATTTATATAGTGACCCAAACTAGATTCTAATACTTTAATTGTTTTTTTTTGTTTGTTTTTGTTAGTATTTCAAGTAGATCAGACTGGCCCTGAACTTATAATATAGCTGAGGGTGACTTTGAACTTCTGATTCTCCTGCCTCTACCTCCAAAGGTTGGGATTAGGAGGCATTTGAGCTTGAGTTGATGTTATTTGTGCAGTGTGATGGAACTGTGAGAAACAGAGTCATCTGTGTTAAAATTTCTTCTCGCCCCTCTGATTGGCCATGTCTCATATCGTATATCACATATCTCCCTGGGTTCCTTCTTCTCGCCCCTCTGATTGGCCATGTCTCATATCGTATATCACATATCTCCCTGGGTTCCTTCTTGGTCGCCCCTCTGATTGGCCATGTCTCATATCGTATATCACATATCTCCCTGGGTTCCTTCTTCTCGCCCCTCTCATTGGCCATGTCTCATATCGTATATCACATATCTCCCTGGGCTCCTTCTTGGTCGCCCCTCTCATTGGCCATGTCTCATATCGTATATCACATATCTCCCTGGGTTCCTTCTTGGTCGCCCCTCTCATTGGCCATGTCTCATATCGTATATCACATATCTCCCTGGGTTCCTTCTTGGTCTCATTGACTGGATCCCTATGTTTTCTGTTGCCTCAGCTGGGTCCTCTGTGTATTTCAGGTACTGTGGGCCTCATCACACATTTTTCTAGCATTTCAGTTGCTCTTTGAAGATGAACTTGAGCTCCGTTTGCCAAGCTGGAGTGCACAGGTGCTGTGGGAGGGAGAACAGGGGATCCTGATCTCCAAATGCACCTATTAGGGAGGAGCCGGACTGTCTGCCTGTGAGGAAGTCACAAAAGCTAACTCCCCAACACTGGCCTCCTTGGAGGCTCAGTCTGTCCTCAGCATGAGCACAGTCCTGCAAGCCAGGCGCAGTCCCAGAATTTGGGGGGCAGAGGCAGGCAGATTTCTGTGAGTTTGAGGTCATCCCGTCTATATAGTGAGTGGTAAGTTCTAGATCAGGCACGATAACATAGTAACACCCTATCACAGGAAGGAAGGAAGGAAGGAAGGAAGGAAGGAAGGAAGGAAGGAAACTAAAAAGAGAAGGGAGGGGAGAGGTGTGGAGAGCTGTACCACCCTTTCCATCTTTGCCCGTTGCTCCCCGTGTGACCAAGCCTCTCTGTGTTGGGGTCTGACTGACTCTGTATCTCCCCGGCCTCCCCACAGGACTTCCTGTGAGTTAGATCTGGGATCTTTTCTCAGTTTGTTCTCTAGATGTTGCCAAAAAGAGTTCTTCCAAGTTGCCAGTACTGAATGGCTTTTAGTTTCTTTGCAAGATGCATGTTTCCTTTTATTTTGAGACAGGGTTTTACCATGAATTCTGACCAGCCTGGAACTTTCTATGTGGATCAAGCTAGCCTCAGATTTCTCTTGTGTACTGAGATCAATGGTGAGAGCCAGCATGCCTGGTCTGTGTGCTGTAGGGACTGAACCCAGAGCATCATGCTCCATAAGCCCTCTATTATCTGAGTGAGCCACAGCCCCAGTCCTGGACTTTTAAAGTTTTAAAAATTATCATTTATTACTATTAGTGTGTGGTGACTCTGTGGGGAGGTGTCCATGCTGTAGCATGTGTGTAGAGGTGAGAGGGCAGTTATGTGCAGTGGTTTTTTCCCCTTTACCTTTTTGTGGGTTCTAGGGATCTTGCTCCCACACTGCCACCAAGGGTATTGTGGATGTCTTGCTGGCCCCTGCTTTCCTGAAGAGCTTTTGCCTCAGTTTCCATAGCTGTGAAATGGGAGCAGATGGTTGCTCCTGCCTCGGGCTTCTCAGGAAGATTCCAGGAGGCAGAGCGGGGCAGTGCAGGAAACAGGAAGCTGTCAATTGCTGTGATGTTGTTGTTAGCTGTGACTGGAGGAGGCAGGGACAGAGCTGTCAGAGTTACCTGGGCATCCTCACAAAACCCACCCGCTCAACTAGGCTGGACCCACTGAGTCAGAATCTAGACTCCACACCTATCTGGGTCACTCTGTTACTCACACAAAATTAAAAACCCAAGGGCTGGAGGTGACCATGACAGGAAGCATGGACATCAACAGGCAGCCTTGCCTGGGTGCAGGTGTACGAGACGGGGCCCAGCCGGGCGGAAGGTGGCACCCATGTGTGGGAGGGAGGGGAGGGGCCTGCAGTGATTCACAGGTACTGACCTGGGCGAGGACTGGCAGGTGGAGGATGAGACAGGCTGAGCCTGCAGGAAAAGGCAATGTGTGGGCAAGAGGATGTCGTGACACATTCTTTGGCTCTTGGTGGAGAAGTGCCATTATTTGTGTCTCTAGGTCTGGGTGGGGACCGTGGGAGGGACCACACATAGATGGACAGAGTCATCGGCTTGCCACCGAGGGAATGCGTCTACCAGCACCTGTCCTTACAAAGATCCGTGTCTGCTCATCTGTCCTCAGTGCAGGAGTTTGCCTCTGCGGAACAACCCACAACTCCAGAAAATTCCACTGAAGCCGGTCTCTAGACAGAGTGCTGACATTCATTACAAACGTGTATTACCACAAACAGTGCGTGAGGTGAAACCCAGAGCTTCGTGTATGCTAGGCAAACATCCTACCAGTCGAACTACGTAGTTAAATTCATGCCCTTGGAACCCTGCCGCACCTGCGATCAAGACTACATGCTGGACAGCAGTTGGATTGTTAGCATCTCCACCAATTCACCCTGCAGTTATGGGGTTCTCTGTGTGTGGGTGTGGAGGGGGAGGGGAGAGGGGGAAGTCCAGTCCCTGCTTTTACAATGTTGAGGCCTACCCTAGCCTGTTCTGAGGCAAGCACAGAGCAGTATCTGTGGGGATAGAGGGGGGCAGTCCTGGGCTGACCATCATCTGAGCTGTACCCTGTATGGGGAAGGCCTTGGAGTGTGGAATCCAGCTTTTGAAGCCACGATGCTGCATGTGCATGTGCATGCTTTAGGGGTGGCTGGACTTGTGTCCCCAACAGGTCTCAGAGTAGCATTAGGACAGGCTGGGCTGGCAGGGCAGGTCCACAAAGCAGCCTTATCCTGGGGCCTCGAAAACAACTTAAGGCCCCCATCCTGAGCTTCAGCCTGTACTATGAAACTGCCCACAGGCCTCTGTGCTCAGCCCTGTGCTGGGCGGTGGTGAAAAACCCTGTCCTGAGTCATGGATGGTGTCATGATCATTCTACTTTACAGCTAAGAAAACAGCCAGAGATGTGAGGTGTCACAGAAAAAGCTAGAACTTGGAGCCAAGGTTTCTAGTACCCATATCGGGTACATTTCCATACTCCACCCCAGGTTAGCACAAGGGTGATTCAGCTGAGAACTCTGCCTGCAAGGAAACCAGGAATCTGATAACTGACCACACAGAGTAGGGCAGGCCAGGAAGGCTGAGACAGCCCTGTGCCACCGTGGGGGCCCCAGCTGCCCACGGACCCCTCCTAGGGAGAATCTGTTGGCTAATGGTTCTACACATCTACTCAGAGATCCGGACAAAGTGACATGGCTATGCACACTTGTGACACCCAAGGCAATTTTTCCTCGAAACAACAACAACAAAAAACAGAGTGCACACACACACACACACACACACACACACACATCGGGGAGGGGGGCACATTCATACCTACTCTTGAGCCTACAAGATACAGTAAGATACAGTCCCATGTATCCCAGGTTGGTCTCGAACTCACCTTGTAGCCAAAGATGACTTTGAACTCCTGATCCCCCTACCTCTAACTCCTGAATGCTAGCATTATAGGGGTTATTATAGAATTATAGAATTATAGGCCATTACACCCAATTTATGTGGTGCTAAGGATTGAACCTAGGGCCTCACACATGCCAAACAAGCATCCTACCACTGAGTCATATCTCCAGTTGTTTATTCATTGTGCATGTGTGTAGGCATGTGTGTGTGTAGGCATGTGTGTGTGTGTGTGTGTGTGTGTGTGTGTGTGTGTGTGTGTGTGTGTGTGTGTGTGTGTGTGTGTGTGTGTGTGTGTGTGTGTGTGTGTGTGTGTGTGTGTGTGTGTGTGTGTGTGTGTGTGTGTGTGTGTGTGTGTGTGTGTGTGTGTGTGTGTGTGTGGGTGTGTGTGTGTGTGTGTGTGTGTGTGTGTGTGTGTGTGTGTGTGTGTGTGTGTGTGTGTGTGTGTGTGTGTGTGTGAACATGTGGAAGCCAGAGGATGACCTGTAGAAGATGGTTCTGTGCTACCATGCAAGTTCTGAGGATCAAACCCTGGTATCGGGCCTGACAGCGAGCGCCTTCACCTGCTGAGACACCTCACCAGCTTTCCAAATGGGGACAAGGACTCATGTTCTGGATGGACTCCATCTTTAGTATGACGATTTATCTACCTGCATTAGGCAAATCATTCCTTAGAGGGATACATTACTGCTAAAATATTTGTGTAAAGAATGCCCTCTGCAGGGAGCCTGCCATCTTACAAGGATGTGCAGAGGTCTGTGGGAAGAGGAAAAGGTCATTATGCTCTTCTCTGCATAGCAACTGCCAGCATAGGCCTGTGTGCTTCATGTGAGGTAAAGAGGGGCTTACCTGAGGGTGGTGGCGGGGTGGGGTGGGGGGTGGGGGGCGTTCTTCAGCAGGAGTGGGTGTGTGTGGTGATTTTTTACACCATCCAGGAAGAGCTGCGATGCTTTGAGGAACAGGAGCTGTGAGGCTGGGGAAACCTGTCTGTTCTCTGTGGACTGTTTGGCTGTTTGGAGCTGGTAGGCCTCAGAAAAGGAAGACAGGAGGGACCAAGACTAGGGACGTGGGGACATCCCTCATCTCCATGTCTTGTGCTTCCGCCTGTGACTGGAGAGAGGCGAAAGGCTCTGTGTTTCCTCAGGGCACACGGATCCTCTTCACTCAAGCCTGACTCACACACAGTAGCTCTCAGTCCTAACCTCTGTGCCTCTGTGTAGGCCTCTCCTCCCTGGCAAGCATTCTGTCCTCTTTTCTTCCTTCTTCCCTCACTGTGGAGACTCAGTTCTCAGGCTGACCCACAGTTTCAGCAGGCCTCACCCCTGCCAGCAAGACCAGCCAGTGTGGCTTAGCAGCCTACCATGAGCGAAGGTGAACTCTGCCAGTGGAGACTCTCCACTGAGTAAGAACACAAGAGGGTCCTCAATCTATGTCATTATCAGTGACACCAGACAGACACAGACATGACCACCAGCCACTGAGGGCTCTCCATTGTCCGCCAACTCTCCGTCCTGGACCTTCAGGGCATGACTCCCTCGTGGGAGGGACTGGCCATCAGTGTTGGAGCCTCGGGCATCACTTATGGCCCTCTGAATAAATTAAGTTCTGGGGTGGGGTGCCCCACTCAGCTCAGCTGGGCTGAGGTCAGAAAGACCCAATAGCCCAGGGACCTGGTGATCTGGGGCACTTTGAACTTCCTTAGGTGGCAACCCCAGGCAAAGGATCTGCTCAGATCCACTTGGGACTTTATGCGGAGGGAGGGACGGGGGATCACAGTACCTCCCCTTTACCTGTGGGCAGTGGATTGCTGAGGAGGACCATTTATTCTGTGGTGAAGCAGCCTTGTAGCATACAGCATGGGCCACATGCAGAGTGACCCGGCCAGCAGTCACCCAGCCACGAGCCGCCCCCCCCTACACTTCAATTGGGATTCAAATTAGACACTTGTTGGCTTTCTTGGGGTGTGGGGACATCTGTGTTCTACTCAAACATCTGGTAGACCCCTTCATCTCAGCCTCTGTCAGTCTAGGATGACAGGTTCCTTCTCTAAAATGTTTTCTAATACACACACGCACACACACACACACACACACACACACACAAGCACATGCAGCATGGCACATAAAATTTTAGTACATTTATTTAGTGTGTGTGTGTGTGTGCATGCACGCGCATAGTGGTGCACATGTAAAAGTCTAAAGACAGCTCATGGAGTCAGCCCCTGCCTCCCATGACAGGGTCTCCCTGTGTAGTTTTAGTTGTCCTGGAACTTGCTCTATAGACCAGGCTGGCTTTGAACCCACAGAGGTCCTCCTGCCTTTGTATCTTGAGTTCTGGGACTAAAGGTGTGGCCCATCATGCTCAGCTTTTTGTGCTTTCCACCATATGAGTCCTGGGGAATCAAACTGAGGTGGCAAGGTCCTTTACCCTAGGCATCTCTCCAGCCTGTGGTCACTTACTTCTCCTTTAATGTGTCAAAATCTCTGCCACTGCTATTGCATAACACCTAGAGATGCTTACATACACGTATGTTCTTCAGCAACCTGTGGTTAGTGACCCCACACCACACCCAGGCCTTGCTACTGTATCCCCAGTCCACAGCCTGTGACAGAGTAGCAGCAGTGTTAAAGAAGAGAAAAAATCCAGTGTCTGCCTAAAAATGTATAGAACCCACCCTATCTCTCCTTTGACACTTCCGCATCTCAGCCTTGCCCAGCACTGGACATTGCAGGGTTGGTGGGTCAGCCAATTGATGGGGCTTCTAGAGAGTCGTCCTGGAGTGTTCCCACGAGTCCCTGTGAGAAACTACCAAAAAAAAAAAATCCAAAAGCTTGATTCTACCAGGTATCTGGTGTGCCTGTCAGCCGAAGTGAGTGAGTGTCACCAGGGGCCACAGTGGAGGAGTGAGCGTGGGTAACCAGACACAAAGGGGCATGTGTGCTGGCATATAGCCGTGACTAGGAGGACCCAGGCAGGTGTGGGGCCAGCCTCATCTACACATTGATGTATAGGCTAGTCAGGGCTACGTAGCAAACAAATAACAGTAATAACTTGAGTTCCTACATGGAGAGAACTGACTCCCACAGATTGTCCTCTGACTCACAAAATGAGTGAATGAATGAATGACAAAAGCCAACCCCAAATAAGCAAACCGAACCCCCAAAGAAACAGGCTTTACAGGAGATAGCTGCTAACCGGGCTCTCTGTTCTTGAGCTCTGACTCCAGAAGAGAGACCGAGGAAGGACAGAAAGATGGAAGGCAGATCAAGCTGGACCTGAAGCAGTTTCTTCTGACTGTGGTGCTCCAGGCTGGAGCAAGCCTCTCCCTGAGTGTGAAGATCAATGAATACTGTGCCTCTTGTGTGGCGGGCACTCTGGGAACTTTGGGAATGACCATGCCATCATGCTCTGTGCCTTGGTTCAGTTTTAAGACAAAGAAGGGGTATTTATTAGAAGCCACCTAATTCTCAGGGCTGAAAGGGACTCAGGAGAGCCAGGAAAGGAGCACGTGGGGCTGGAAAGACAGGAGGGCTTCTGAGGGCCTCCTGCGTGGCTTATAGGACCCATCCTCCAGTCTACGGCTGGTCTGTGCCCTGTGCTCATCACCCAGCCAGGAGCTCATAGAGCTGAGCTCCTTGTAGAAACTGAGGCATGGACCCAGGTGGGAGGAGCAGGCCACTGGCCACCACGGGTGACCTAGCATGGTGCTTGCCACCCTGGGTGCTGGTTTGCCCAGCTGGTTGGCTGGCAGCTGAGCTGTGTAATACTCATTTCCTCCACCTCCTCACATTCCTCAGCATTCCATCACTGGCTCTCGCAGGTGGCCCTGGCCGGGAGGGTGGCACCTTTATTATAGGCCTGCTATTCAGAGCCCCAAGCACCCACTCACCCTCACCCTCACCCTGAAACTCCATTGCTTCCTCCTGCTTTCCCTTTTTTGAACAGACTCTTCTTTATATTTTACTCCTGGCCAAGCCCTATAGAGTATGTCATCAGGGGGGCTGCTGAGCCCTGGGCACAGGACAGAGCTACAGGGAAACAAGAGGTAGGATCTGTAACTCCACCGGGCCATGGAAGGGTGGTCAGGTTGGGTGTGGCTGTATTTGCCAGCCCTTTTTGTTCCCAAGTCTTTTCTGAGGAAAACCTTCCATTCAGGTCTCCTTAAAGAGCCTGTAGGTCTGAATATCATTTATAAATACTTTTTAATAAAGTTATGAGGAGCATGTTTTGCTGTTTGTTTGTGTTTGTAGAACGGTTTCACACCTGTCATCATGCTCCTCAGAATGCTCCCTTCATTTTGCTTTCCTTCAGAGTGCTCCTCTACAGTGCTCCACACTACAATGCTCTTCACAGAGCTTAGCTCCACAGTGCTCCCCTCCACAGTGCTCCCCTCCACAGTGCTCCATCCCACAGTGCTCTCTCCACAGTGCCCCACTCAACAGTGCTCACTCCACAGTGCTCCACTCAACAGTGCTCACTCCATAGTGCTCCAATCACCAGTACTCCCCTCCACAGTGCTCCACTCCACAGTGCTCCACTCCACAGTGTTCCACTCCACAGTGCTCACTCCACAGTGCTCTACTCCACAGTGCTCACCTCCATAGTGCTCTCTCCACAGTGCTTCACTCCACAGTGCTCCACTCAACAGTGCTCCCCTCCATAGTGCTCTCTCCACAGTGCTCCACTCAATAGTGCTCTCTCCACAGTGCTTCACTCCACAGTGCTCCACTCAACAGTGCTCCCCTCCATAGTGCTCTCTCCACAGTGCTCCACTCAATAGTGCTCACTCCACAGTGCTCCAATCAACAGTACTCCCCTCCACAGTGCTCTCTCTACAGTGCTCCACTCCACAGTACTCTCTCCACAGTGCTCCACTCAACAGTGCTCTCTCCACTGTACTCTGGTTTAGAGGTCAGAAGTCAACTTGCAGAAGCCAGTTTTCCCCTTCTATTTTTTCTTGGAGATTTGAACTCAGGTTGCAAATGTTGTTACCAGCTAATCCACCTTGTCAATCTTTTTACAATGTTCAATCCAGTGTTGTTTGTATTGTTTGAAGTGAGTTTTTTTTTACTGTTTGTTTCTGTTTTTTAAAAATAAATTCACGGGGGCTGGAGAGATGGCTCAGCAGTTGAGAGCACCGTCTGCTCTTCCAGAGGACCCGGGTTCAATTCCCAGCACCCACATGGCAGCTAACAACTGTCTGTAGTTCCAGTTGTAGTTCCAGTTCCAGGCAAACACCAAGGCAAATAAATAAATAATAAATAAAGTTTTAAAAAAAAAAATAAATAAATTCACAAAGTTAGTGACAATCTCTACCTTTGTTGTTGTTTATTTTTCCAAGACAGGGTTTCTCTGTGCAGCCCTGGCTGTCCTGGAACTCGCTCTGTAGACCAGGCTGGCCTCAAACTCAAGAGAGCCCCCTGCCTCTGCTTCCTGAGTGCCAGAATTAAAGGTGTGGCCCGCCATGCTCAGCTTCTGCTATCTTATTATAGGACATTTCCCTCATCCCAAAGACAACCGTAAATCTATCACCAGTCACTTGTGACTCAGCTTCTGGCTACCACGAATCTACTTTCTCTTTCCTTGGATTTATCATCCTGGACATTTTATATAAAAATCTCACACTATGCAGTCTTTGTGCCTGGTGTCTTAACCTCTTCAAGGTCCAGCCATGTTGTAACCTGGTGGATTGCCTCTATTCTTTGGCAATTACTAATAGTGTTCCTGGCCAGCAAGATAGTGAGGTGCTAACTGCAAGTGCCTGGCACCCTGAGTTTGATTTCTGGAACACACGTAAATGTGCAAGGAGAGAACAGACTCTGTGATGTTGTCCCTGACTGCCACACGTGTTCTGTGGAAGACATGTCCACAATACATCCCACACATGAGTCCACTTGAGAAAGACTAAGGTCCCTGTGCATACACCCGCACTTATATGATGGACACAAATTTTCACTTCTCAGGTGGACACTGAGTAGTTTTCACTGGTTTTGCTGGGTCATATGGTAATCTTATGAACTGTTTTTTGAGGAACATGGGTAGGGAATTTCTAATCCTTCATCCTGATAGGCGTAATACACCCATTTGTCGTAGAAACTTCATAACACACAGAAATATGCTCAAAAAAGTAAAATATGATAAGTAACCAATCACCTTGGTTCAGTGTGGCTTTTCCTCAGGCTCAGAATTGCAAACTGGACTGGGCTGAGCTGTCCTGGATGGTTCTTCTGGCTTTCTATTGGAAGCATTTTTCACACCTATAAACACTTTATGGTGTGATTCCTTCCAGTGAGCCACAGTCAGTCAGCCTGCTACATTTGAACATCTAGATCATTCCTGTGCATTTTGCTATTGGTTAACTCAGAGTCTCAGTAATCCAGTCTGGCCTCAAGCCTGTGGCTGACCCTGCTGTTCTGACACACCCAGTTTCCTGTATTTATTATTATTGTTTCTTTCTTGAAGAGCATCTTAGGCTCTGGTACGTTTTGAGATAAAAATCTTAGAAGTGAAATTCTGAGTAAAAGACTGTAACCATTTTTTAAAGAAATCTTTTATTTTGAAATAAGGGGATCTATAGGGAAGTAGTGCTGACTTTGGGGGTGCCCCCTGCCACCCGTCCATGCCTTCAAAGGCTGTCTCTCCTACCCAGGGCATGCCTGGTTTGAAGTGCCACACTGGATTTCAGCCCCCCTGGTTTCCCTTCCATTTCTTGCCTGCAGATCCAGTCCAGGACCCCATGTTGTATTTAGGATGTGAACACGTGTGTGTGTGTGTGCGTGTGTGTGTACACAGGACCCCCATCTCTATAATGTTTGTTATATGGACAAGTGTTTTTTTTCTTGGGGTGCTGGGGGATGGAAGCTCTCTACTCAGCTCTACCCCTAGCCTCAGCTGTTTGGATTCATGTTCCCAATAACAGTTCTTGGGTGGAGGGGGATCCAGCAATGTGGTAAATACAATAGCAGCAACTGTAGGCTTCCTCAGTCAACTTTTTATTTTAGCGGGGTCTCATGTAGCTCAGGCTAGTCCCAAACTCCCTATGTAGCCACAAATGACCTTGAATTTCTGACTCTCCACCTCTACCTCCTATAGGTTGGGATTATAGAGATGAACCTACACACCCAGTTTGTGCAGTATGGGGGACAGAGCACTGTTCTGGGCTACCACCCTATGAGAACTCAGGCCCAGCCCTGTTAGGAAGCCCTTCATTGCTGTTGAATTTATAGATTTGTTTGTTTTTGTTTTATGGCCAGTCTCTTATTTTTGATTTCCCATTCTCTGGGGCAGGGGGTTATTGTCCAGGTCTTTAGCTCAAAATCAACGTAACATGAGTCATGTGGGCCTCCAGAGGCCTTGACCGTGCTGCACTGAGCCCCTTAGGCAGTGTCCCTGGGCTTTGGCACCTCCATCTGTTCAACGGAAGTAAATTCAGGCTCGTGCAGGGACCAGAAGGGCAGCTGTGGGACTTTGTGACACCCTGGACCCACAGCAGACACTGTTTTGTTGTTGTGAAGGGCGCTGACCTTGGCCTGGTAAGAACATCCCCCACCACACACACCCTGGGGGTGACTAGAACCCTCCTGGACTGACTTTAGCCCTAACAGTAGCCTCCAAGACTGCCCCTGAGACCCCATGTAACTAGGACTGGACACATCACTACAAGGGTCCCCCTGGACCCAAGAGGCTGCTGTCACTGCCCAGAAAATGTGAACAGGATGCTGAGGAAAGCCCTGTGAGTGGTCCAGTCTCCAGGCTCAGACTATGACCCCACCTCCCTGAGCCCCGACTTATGTGTGCAGCCTCAGGTTATCCTCTCCACATGGAAGTTGATGCCCTCAATCCTCCTGCCCATGAGCAAGAGGATCGAACCCAGCTCCAGGAAAACTGAGGAAGGAGAGATGACTGGGGAGGTTTCTATAGCTCTCTCCTAGTAATCAGGACAAGCCAGGTGTCCCCAATGCTGTCTCAGCTGCCTCCCCCGGGCTTGTCCTCTCACCGTAAGGAGAGGCTTACCTGCCTTTGGCTTTCCCACAGTGGTCTGGCCCGGTGAGGGGCAAGGCTGTGGGACTCAAGATAGGCTCTAGGAACCTTCAAGAATGGGCTTAGGAGGCCCTGCCTGAGTAAGCTTGCATTTGGGTCTCCTCACCACGTACAGGTGGGGCCAAGAGACTATGAAGCTTCTTTGTGGGGGTGCAGTAAGTCTGTCGCAGAGGCCCTTCCAACTTATCTGCTCTTCAGAGCTCTGATTGTGGCCGAGGAAAGGCACCTGAGGATATGCAAGGAACACCAGAGTCCTCAGCAGGCCCTCATCATTTCAGATGGAGCAAAGGCAACCCAGGTATCCAACAAACCTCATCCAACGTCACAGAGTCCTTGGGGGAGGGGTCTTGATCAAGTCTTTCAACAGCCGGCATCTTTCACAATCTTCCTATGCAGAGGATCAGGAGTTGAACCTGACAAGATTGCAGAACCAGGGTGGGGAAGAGTTCCCCTTGCTGGTGATTTCCCATCCACTGAGGCTTGTGGCCAAGGCAAGTCCCGTGTTTACCTATGCATTCTTGTCTGGGGATTGTGATTTTGAGACACTGGGGATTTCCAAAAGTGAGGGGGGGGGGCCTCAGGCACTGAGGATGTGGCTGAGTTGATAGAGAGCATGTCTAACATACATGAAGACTTGAATTAGGTCCCCAGCAGTGCATCAAACTGGGTGTGATGGTTCACCCCTATAATCCCAGCACTAGAGATGTGGATTCAGGAAGATCATATGTTTACGTTCATCTTGTACTAAAATAGTGAGTTTGTGGCTAGCCAGGGCTACATAAGATTGTGTCTCAAAAAAAAAAAAAAAAAAAAAAAAGAAAGATAGAGAAGGGGGTGCAGTAAAGTTGAATTCTGAGATTTTGCCCTGTTTGGGTTTCTGTAGTGGTGTGTGTCTCAGCGGTTAACCTGTGTTAACCTCTGGCCTTTGGGTTGGTGAGCAGTGACAGCAGTGTAGGGTACGGGACTGCAGTGCAGAAGCCTGAGGGCCATGTTCTGGAGCATGTGACTGCCCTGTTTGTGGTACAGTGGGGTCTCTGAGAGACAGGAACCCACAGTGACATATTTTGAAGGCTTGAGACTCAAGGGTCAATGCCATGTACCTGTTCACTCATTCATGTATCTCAGAACATTTTAGAAATATATGTTAGGGGGCTGGAGAGAGATCTCAGAGGTTATGAGCACTTGCTGTTCTTACAGAGGACCTGAGTTAATTCCCAGCACTTACACAGAGGCTCATAACCATCTGTAACTGAGGTTTCAGGGACTCCTAACTCCTTCTACTGACCTCTGTGGGCACTATGCAAACACGTGATACACAGACATACATGCAGGCAATATATCCACACACACAAAATGACAATAATAAATTAAAAACAATAAAAAATAATCATTTAAAGTCTCCTTGGGGGTCGCACTGATGGTGAGAGACAGGGCCAGGAGAGGCAGGGTCCTTAAGTCACATCTTTGATACTGTTTATTGGAACTGTGAGGGGGATGGATTTATCTTTCCTGTTTTGACCCTTTGTGAGGCAACAGGTTAGGGTGTGGGGCAGGGGTGGGGACAGCTATCGGGGAAGACAGTGACTACAGGTTCTTCTTTTGGACACTTTAGCAACTTCCTGTGACTCTTGAGAAAGGACAGGTGTAACCCCTGAGATGTGTGGCCTCCAACCTAAAACCATGGTCTTGAGGTCAAGGATTTTGGGTCAGCCAAGGCAGGGTAGAAACCAAAAGCCAGTCT
The DNA here is from genome assembly GCA_004025045.1 of Sigmodon hispidus. Taxonomy (NCBI): domain Eukaryota; kingdom Metazoa; phylum Chordata; class Mammalia; order Rodentia; family Cricetidae; genus Sigmodon; species Sigmodon hispidus. The sequence continues at coordinate 20,260 of PVIH01008285.1, read as the reverse complement.
ACAGATCACTGGGCAGGGTTAGGTGTTGAATAAGTGACCTCAGGAGAGCCTTCACTCATGAGGAATCCAACCTTCCTTCAGCTCCAGCTCCTGACTTACCTACCCTCTTCCCATTGAAGTTCAGGGAAGTCATATCCCTCCAGAGAAACCATGGCAGCAGCAGGAGGAAGCTGTGGGCCTGGCCGTGGGTCTCCCATGGAGGACACTGGTGGCAAAGTCTCATCAATTCATGTGCACTTGTGACATTTCCTCCTGCCACGGGTAGCAGGGACGATGCTGAGGCCAGGATGTGACCCAGGCTATATCTGGGTACCAAGTATGCTGTTGTGGGTAGCATCCCCTAGATATAAGCCTGCCCTCAGCCTATGACTAAGGTGGAAACATCCTGGCCTTGTGGCTCCTTGACCCAAATACTCAGGGACTCCTCAGTCACTCAACATCATTTCATCCAGGACTGTCCTCTCTCTGCTCCAAAGCAATTCTAGAATCCTCACTTTCTGCCTGTCTAGAGATGCCCTCCCTCTCCAGCCCTCCAAGTCCTCAGCCACCTCGCCATCCACCCTCCCATTCTTCTGACCCATCCTGACTAGGCTGGCTGGTTGGCTTTCTTCCTCCTGCATGATTCTGGATAGGTTCTAGAAAACGGAAGGCTTTGCAGGAGAGAAGTAGTCTGCAAGTGCGGCTCAGGTGGAGGGGTGCCCTGAGCTGGCTCGGGGAGCCTCAAAGCAGTGGGGATGCTCGGGGAAGGCAGGCAACTGGACCCACCTACCATCTTCTCTGTCAAGTTGGATAAAGGTTTTTTAAAAAGCAAGACATGAAAAGCTGAGGAGGTTTGTCTGGGCAGCCACTGAGGGGCCAGGAGGAGGCGGAGGAGACAAGGAAGATGAGGAGATGCAGTCTGCACAATGAGAACCAGAGTGAACAGCAGAACCGGAGCCAAGACTGCATCTAGGTTTGGAGTTTTTGGTTAACCTTGAAACACTACTGGTGGAGCCCGCGGTTTAGAAAATGTAAGCATCCTTCATTCAGGACCTCAAAGGAGGCAACTGTCTGGGTGAGAACTTCAACGTATGTGGCCTGGCGGTGTGAAGCAGGCCGATGCACACGGGTGCCTTGCTTCTCAGCAAAGTCCAAGCTGACACACACTCCTTCAGGACTGGAGTTTGCCAGAGGACGCATGGTCACAGGTTGAGGTTGGGAGCATTGACAAAGCCACTCCAATCTCAGGTTCCACCGGCCACTTCCTGTCACCTGCTCTAGCACAGCCCCATGCTTGGTGACTTTGTAACCAATGGTGCGTGAATTTATTTATACATCCCTGTGTTATTTTGTAACAGTTCATCCTTATTGCATGTTTAAGATGTAGGTGACAGGTTGTTAGTGACTTACAGTACTGCCCTGCCCCTTAGAACATCGAGCAAGTACTAACCCTGTTCCATGGAACCCAACTGATCCCCCCAAACTTGCTTGGACAGTTGGCAGATTATCTCAAGTGTCATCACCAGGATTTGAAAAGGCTAAACAGAAACTATCAGGACACATATTTCCATAGTTCATGGAACCACTTGTTTGTGTTAGGCAACATGTATATCTTATTTTTTGCCTGTGTGTGTTCATGTTCCTTTGTGTGTGTCTGTGTGTACATGTGTGTATATAGCAGGAGGCCAGAGACCAATCTCAGGATTCCTTCTTTAGGAGACATCTACCTTTTTTTAAAAAAAAAAATCATGAAATATTTATTTTATTATTTATTTATTTGTGTGTGTGTGTGATTGTGTGTGTGTGTGTGCGCGTGTGTGTGTGCGCGCGCGTGTGCGCGTGCCCATGCATGTGAGAAACGGGCATTGGAGACCCTGGAGCTAGAGTTATAGGTGGTTGTGAATCATCCACGATGGGAAGTAAATTGTGACCATGGAGGACAGCAGGTACCAGCTGGAGCATTCTAGCTGAGATGGGCTGAGCCTGGCTGGGAACTGTTGAGGCAGTAGCCCCTAGGTTTGCTGTGGAAAGCAGGGAAGTCATGCAGGTGGCCCATAGCCTCTCCAGTGACTTGCAAGGGAAGCGCTGGGTTTGCCTGGATGCAGAGCTATGCTCACCCAGGTGACTGGGGAGAAGGAGGCGGAGGAGGAGGAGGAGGAGGAGGAGGAGGCTGCCAAGAAGCTGTCCTGTCTGGTGAACTTCAAGCCGTTTAGTATAGAAAGCACATGGGTGAAAGAGACAGGATCTTCAAATGTTCTGTCCAAGGGGAGAGATTTCATGGGGATAATCTTGGAAAGCATTGAGTAGGGGGACGTAGCAGACTTAAGTCCTTTGAAGATGACTCTGGGAACATTTTGGTGAGAGAAGCCAATGACGGTCGTGGGCATTGGAGTAGCCTGGACTAGGACAGAAGGAACATGGAGGGAGAGGGGCAGCGACCCAGAGGGTGTGGAAGGAGGGAACCCTGCAAGCTAGCTTAGAGCATCAGGGAAGAGATGGACATGTTTACTGTATAAAAGCCCTTCCAGATGAGCATGTCAGCGGGAAGCCGGGCAGTGAGAAGGGACAGGCTGGGTACACAGGCAGGGCAGGGAGGCTAAAGAGAACTGTCCAGGAATCAGAAGACCAGAGCCCAGTAAGTTGATGACTGGGCCCGGAGCTATGGGCCGCAGGTGCAGCAGGAGACCACTGGTGCCCTTGGACACAGAGGTCAGCAGTGTAAGTGAAGCAGTGAGCCTGCACCCAGAACGCAGGGCATGGTGGTGATTCAATGCTTCCCCTCCAGCAGATCCAGCCTTGTATCCTGGCACACTGGCTTGGCAAGGTGGGTACAGGCTGTACCATAACCGTCACCATGCCAGGGCCCCTGGTGAGATTGCCAGAAAAGAGAGACCATCCTTGACCCCGAAATGTAGGATTCAGTGGCCTGTAGACTAGTACATGCCATTTTGGATAGAGCAAGGGACATATGGAGGGTCTGGGGGTTCAGAATATGAGGGTACAGGAGAAGGCCCCAAACAACAGCTGAATAGGAGCTTCAGGGTGGAGATAGGGGCTTGAGGTGGTGGAGGGAGGGATGGAAGCAGGCTGTCACCTATCTGAGGCAGCGTCCTGGATGCAGCGGGAACCAATTCATAATTTGCTAGGCAGAGCAGGGACCTGAGCCACAGCTGAGACCGCTTATTTGCAAAGCAAGCTGTCAAGGGAGCTGGCCAGAAACACAGCCAGTCAGCAGGATCTGGGCAGAGGGTTCCTGTTTGCTTTTTTATTTTAAAAATTAGCTTTTTATATTAATTTAGTAGTGTGTGTTTATGCGCATGCGTGCTTGCACACAAATATGCCCATGTATGTGATGCACACACCTTTGCAAATACATGCAAAACTCAGAGGTTGACTCCTAAAGTTATTCTCTATCATTTAAAAAGATTTATTTATCTTTATATTTTGTCCCAGAATGTATGTATGCGAACCACATGCATGCAGGAAAGAAGAAGGGATTGGATTCCGCAGAACTGGAGTTGACAGACAGCTATGAATAGCCCTGTGACTTCTGGGAACCTAACCTGGGTCTTTTGCATGCATAGTAAGCACCCCAAACCACTGGGTCATCTCTCCAGCCCCAGTACCTTACTTCCTGAGACAAGGTCTCTTGCTGAACCTGGAGTTCACTGATTGCCTGGCCTTGCTGGTCTGTGAGCACCAGAAATGTCCCTGTGTCTGCCTCCCCAGAGCCAAGATTACAGGGGTACACCACTGTCCCTGGCATTTTTTGGCTATCAAGAACCTGAAGTCGGGGCTAGAGAGATGGCTCATCGGTTAAGAGCACCAGCTGCTCTTCCAGAGGATCCGGGTTCGATTCCCAGCACCCACATGGCAGCTAACAACTGTCTGTAGTTCCAGTTCCAGGCAAACACCAAGGCAAATAAATAAATAAATAAATAAAGTTTAAGGAAAAAAAAAAAAAAGCTGATTAAAAAAAAAAAAAAAAAAAAAACCTGAAGTCAGGCCCTTACATTTGCAATAAGCACTTTACCCTCGACACCATCTTCCTTGCTTCTCACTGTTTTCACAAAACATTTTCTTAATAAAGAATATATTCAATAATATATACAGAAGGATATGAGTCATGACCCTACCACCCCCTACGTTGCCTGAGTTATTGTTTGGATGTATTTTTCTGTGCTTACACACACATTTTCCACCAGACTGTTTATCCAGGGGCTCATCTTCCCCTCAGAGCCTTTCTGTCTGCTGCATCCACAGTTATGGAGCCTTTGTCCCCAGACCCTGGACCACATTGTCGGCTGAGATAAATAAAACCAAGCACAAGGGTTTGGTTTATGGGTGTCCTCAGCACATGGTCTCAGCGATAATGAGCTTCTTGTCTGTTTGTTTGAGACAGGGTCTCTCTATGTAGCCCTGGCTGTCCTGGAATTCATTATGTAGTCCAGGCTAGCTTCAAACAGAGATCCACCTGCCTCTGCCTCCGAAGTGCTGGGGTTAAAGGTGTGCTCCAGTATGCCCAGGATAATTTTCTTTGTTTTCCTTTGAAACACTGTCTCACTGTGTAGTTGAGGTAGAGGCCTGGAACTTTTAACCTTTGTGCTTCAGCTTCAGAGTGTGCAGCCACCATGTCCCATCAGTCTCTCTTTTAATGTGCCTTTGATTTTTGGTGATCTTCTGTGACCTTGATTGATTTCTGGAATTGCCATCACCTTGTTCAGAGGCTCCAAGCATCTGTGTGCAATGAGCCTTTCTCTGTCTCACCAGCCAGTTCCCAAATAATGACATGGGGACTTATTTATTACGAAAGCTTGGCTTTAGCTTAGGCTTGTCTTTAACTAGCTCTTATCTTAAATTAATCCATTTTCTGTTAATCTACGTTCTGTCGTGTTCAGTCTATCTTGCTTCCTCTGTGTCTCCTCACATCTCTCTCTTGCCTACGTTTCTCCCTCAAGCACACACCTAGACTCATTTCCTACTTGTTCTCTCCCTCTGGCCGGAAGTCCTGCCTATTCCTCCTGCTTAGCTATTGGCCATTCAGCTTTTTATTAAACCAATCACAGCAACACATCTTCGTACAATGTACAAATATCTCACAACATCTGTGGCTTCTTTTCTTCTCCCATCTCTCTGGATTCAGAGAATCTAGGTTTGTGTTAGCAGCCCTGCTTGTTTGTGAGTTCCTCGAGGCAGGCAGGTGTGGCTTCCTCAGAGGGAGGCAGGCTGGGCCTCGGTACCCGTGTGTGGCATGGCATGAACACAGTTTACTACCACCCATCACCAGCTGCACTGCAAACTCATCCCATGCCTTACAGGACCTTATAGCACCAATTGCCTGGAGATTTTCACACATTCTTCTAGATGCCTAAGGACAGAAGACTCTGTTATGCCAGGGAAGATGCCCCTTTGACTACCCCCGCTCCTGTGATGGTAAAGAGCTGGGTTGGCAATACAGTCAAAAGAAATAGTGCCCTGTGTGAGGTACCTTATAGGCTTTTGTTGGTCACCACTGTGGTTAGCATTAGCAGCAATTAAAACAATTTGGAACCAGTACAAAGCTGCCTTTGAGGTAGGCTCCCACATGGCTCACCATAAGCCAGGGTTTCTAGTGTCCTTAGAAGCCTATTTTTTGTGGACATTTCTCAATCTATGTATCTTGACTGCCTGGGTATTTCCTAAGCTGCAGGGGCTTCTAAGGAAGTGGTTTAATGTCCAGCCGCATGGACCTGTTTTTTAAGCCTTCTCAGGATCAATTGGGTGGATGAGATGCTGGGCACAGGATGGGGAAGAAGGGGATTTCAGTATGTTTCCTGGATGCTGTTGCCTGTCCAGGTAGAGCCCTTGGACCTTTGTGATTCTAAAGGGTGAAGGGCAGAGGGCAGAGGGCAGAGTGGAACCACAGTGGGAGAAAAATATGGAAACTCAATGTGAAGGCCTGGCCCTGAGGAGACCGGGAGGCCTCCAGGACACTTAAGTAATCTTCATATTTGATTGATAGATAAAAACAGGAGAGAGCCAGTTTTGGCAACTTGAACTCCTAGGGGTTAGTCAGCAGACTCTATCTATCAACTTATTGGCTGCTCCTGGTCCTGACCCCAGATCCAAGGGCTGAACCTAAGTCACAGCTCCCCATCACCTCGGATACCCAGTGGATCAGTGACTCATCCCACATGCCATGCTGCTTGTCTGCTAGATTGGCCGAGGTTGCCATGCTGGACCATTTCCAGAGGCAGAGCTCTTGGGCAGTGTTTGGGGAGAACGACCGAACCAGAAAGGACTTCCAGAAGAATGAGGCAATGAGCAGTCGGTGCTCAGTGGTATTCGGTGGGGACTGAGCAGGAGCACTCACTGTGAGGAGCTTGGCATGGCCCCAAAAAGGCAGACATTGCAGCCATCTTGCCACGTGCCTTTGGCCACAGCAGTTGTGAGTGCTGGGCAGTTCCCACTTGGTGATGGCAGATCTGTGGCTCAGAGAGGAATCTGCCTTGGAATTCCCAGTATGCCTTGCTTTGGTTGATGCCTCCCTGGACCCTGGGGTTCCAATTTGAACCCCTAGCTAGGTTATTGGGTCGATCCAGGGTCTCATGTATTTCAAACTGGCCTCAAACTGTGTAGCCAAGGATGACCGTGAGCTTGTGATCCTCTTGCCTGGGGGATTTAACTCAGGGCTTTGGATATACAAGGCGAGCCCTATTCCACCTGACCAATATTCCTGGCCCCTAGCTAGATTTGGTTGTCAAAATGTCCTTCTCATTTTTCTTTTCAGCTTGAATGCCTGCTGTCACAGCCTCCTAGAGCAGGGGCTGGAGGTGGGACATGCCCCCAAAAAGTGTGGTGCTCCACTACGAGCTGTGCCAACCCCTGCATTTTACACCAGGCCCAGGACAGGGCCTTGGGGCCAGCAAAGGTTTGTGCAGGGCTACAGCAGGCAGATCGGAGCCCTTGCCCCCTGTGCCGAGTACCCAGAGGTAAAAAGAATGAAGACCTCGTGTCATTGGCCTCCTGGAGTAGGAAGGAGCTGAGAACAGGATGACCCACTTAAAAACCGGCTCCTTTCAAAGCCGCGTGCCTGTGAGTAGGGGCCTGCTTTAAGTGGGTTACAGGCATACGTGGATCTTAAACACTTCTTCAAAACACAGCTGTTAAACATCTCCATTCTATTTTCATTAGCTTGTAAGCCCGGGCAATGGGGACCTGCTTTGTTTTCTGAAGTAGCAAGTATGCCTAGAGGCTAATAAACAGCGGATGCCTCCAATAAAAGGCTCTTAATTCTTCCAATAAATGGGAGCGTAGATGAGAGAAAGAAAGGCCAAATCTGAGTTCTAGTGTTAGGTAACACTTCTCAGAGTCTACATGCCAGAATGTGGTATGCACGGATGTGCGTACGGTGTGCCTAGAGTGTCTATAGCTAGTATCTATATGTGTAGTAGGGAGTGTGTGCACACGCATGCATCCATCATTGGATGGGATGAACAAAGTGATGACAAAAATAGCACATCATGTGCAGGACCTGGTGCAAAATGAAAGCTGGATGCAAATCTCAAAATGGCAAGGTGGGACACAGAACCTAGCCCAAGTTAGAGTGAGCTCATGAGGCCTGGCGAAGAAATCACAATTCCCATTTCTCTTAGATCTTCCCCTCTGCCCTGAAAAGCTCTGAGTCTCAGGTCTTGGCTTTCCCATGCCTTCTCTTCTAGGCCAGGCCCTGTAAAGAACACCACCACTCCCAAGGTGTCGCTTGTTCTCTGCTTTTTGTTTGAGAAACAGCCTCTGTCTCTCTCTTGCCTGCGTGCTGTGGAGACTCAGGCCTCTCTCCAAGCCTCTGACAATTTCCTCAAATGTTACCAGGAATCAGGAATCATTTAAAGAGGCTCAGGTGCTGGGTGTTGGTGGGTCACATAGGGACCCTTGTAGATTTGAGGCCAGCCTAGGCTGAACAGTGAGTCAGGATAGCCTGGGCTACAGAGTAATGGACTATCTCAAAAAGAAAACAAATACATAAACCTATAAATAAAAGCAGAATCGAGTCTCTCCACTTCCCACCAAGGCCTTCAGGGGGCCTGAGCAACTGCCCTGGGCTCCTGTCAAACTGTCACCTCTGCTATGGAGAGAAATGGCCAAGAGAATTGGGCACATACATGAGGGGGCGGAGGGTGGAGGTTCCTGGTGCCTTTCCTGTTTACTCTTCTGATCTGCCTCTTCTTGGGTCAAGTTCAGGGTACCTGCTTTAAAGTACACTCAGAGGTACTCACAGGTGATAATGAGGGCGTTCCGCCCTAGCCCCAATACCTATCTATACTGGTCAATAATTACACCTAATGTCCTGGGTTCTGGGAGGAGACGGAACCTTCTCTGGTGCTTTAGGTTCTCAGCACACCATTAGCACCCATCATCCCCCGGGGTCTCCAGTTTTCTGAGGGTTTCAGGGGTGGTCACCCAACAAGAGCGAGAACTCACCTTTGTCCTGTTCCCATGACTAGCCAGAAAGGGGCCCTACATTCAGCTGGCAGTCACAGAGATCATGTAGCTCTGGGCAAAGAAATTGACTTCTGCACAGAAGTCACCTCCACAAGCCACGGCCACCCGAGCACAGAGACTGGGAGAGCATTTGGAGTCTGGGGTCGGGTCCTTTATAATGTCCAAACGGTGAGGTGAATGTGGGGATAGACACTGACATGAATTCATGCAGGAGTAAATCAGTTTTCAAGGGGTAAAAAAAAATCCAAAATTGGCATCTGCCAATTTCTGTAATATCATTACCCTACTGCATTCCATTTCAAGCTATGAATCCACTTAGCAACCAACTCAGAAACTTCTTGTAATAATCATCTCTTGTCTCACTGACTGCCATGGCCATTGCCCTGAACAGAGGCCATCAGTAGCACAAGCCCTTAGGTCTTTAGGGTGGCCTCCCAGCGTTCTGTCCATGTTGTCTTCATTTGTGCCATGCTGCTATATGCTGGACCAGGAGATCTGACTTCCACATCGAGAAGAGTAGTTTGAGAATTCTGTCTCAGACATCTCATAGCTTTTCTGTACACACACTCAAGGGGACCTGGTGTGCAGGGTGATGAATCCTGGGGAGCTAGGAAGCCATGGGGTCAGACCTCTACCTCATGGGACCACACTCATCCCTAGGGCCCCAAATCCATCCATAAGCACCTCTTTGAAGAAAGGGATTTCTGATCCTATAGGTGACTGGGCCCTGTCTCTGGATGCATATTGTTTATTGCATAATTGTCTTGGAGCTGATCTTCTCCTGATACCTTTCCAGCAACCCATTCCACTCCCTTGGGATCCTGGTATGCCACCAGGGCCCCACCTCGGTCAGGCAGCTGTGATGAGCCATGTTGACCAAACACATCTCTGATGGCTCACAGTGTCATGTGGGCCGTGATGAGGGGCTTGCAGAATGGCAGGGATCCTAGCCTAGGGACAATACAGAGGTAGGACAGTGGGCTAGCCAGGTGCTAAGTGATGGGCGATCTAAGGAGAGAGATGGGGACATGGTCTCCGCAGACCCATCCTGACCTCTCTTCTTTGCTGTCCCTGGCTCCGTGACTGCACATAGCTAGGCCTGCGGGCCACCTCACATCCCAGGATAAGTTTCTAGAGGGACAGAGGCAGTCACAAATGTCAATGTTGTGTGCTCCAGCCTTGGCTTATTGCAGGCAGACTAATGAACAAGCCTAAGAAAGTACAGAATGGGAGCTGGAGAGATGGCTCAGAGGTTAAGAGCACTGACTGTTCTTCCAGAGGACCTGAGTTCAATTCCCAGCAACCACATGGTGGCTCACAACCATCTATAATGACATCTGGTACCCTCTTCTGTATACTATATGTATAATAAATAAACTCTTTAAAACAAAAATTAATAGAACTACCATGATCTACCAATCTAAGCCTGGTTATATATCTAAAGAAATGAACTCAGGGCTGGAGAGCAGCTCAGCTGTTATGAGTGCTCACTGCTCCTAAGAGGATCGGGGATTGGTTCAGCAGAAGTAAACCCCTGTGCCAGGACAGCACAGAGGGCCCTTTGGAGAACAGAGCCGTAAAACTGGGACCTGCCACAGTCTCTAAATCACAAACAGGGCAACTTGAGCCCTTGAACCCACAGATTTGCTCTGTGATTGTCGGAGGTACAGATAAGACTGTCTTGGGGATCCCAGCAGTGAAGAAGGGCAAAGTGTAACCATGACAATCTCCTCCGGCCAGGGCCTCCCAGGCCCTTCAGGGGCATACCCCCAATGCAGATGTTCCCACTGAGGAAAAATTAGGTCTTAGTGGCTTTTCAGATGAGGCTTGTGCAAGAGAATGGTTGGAGCACCAGGAAAGGGGCTCTTGGAAGGTCTTCTAGAAGGCAAGAAAGGAGGCCAGGGAGGAATGATTCTGTACTCAAGGAGCTGGGCATGGGGCTCACCCAGACCTGAGTTGGCTACTGGACTCGACATCATTTCCTAAAGTTCAAGATTTGTGAACTTGAACTATTTCTGGGTCTTCATGAACCCATAGTGAGCCAACTCTGAATTAGGAGTGGCCAGTAAGAAAACTACCACACTAAAATGTGTTTATAAAAAATTATTACACATGGGGGAGGGTCCTAACTCAGAAACAAGTTCTGCTCATGCTCGTGAGAGAGTATGTCTGTGATTCCAGCAGTGAGGAGGCCGAGGCCGTAGCTGTGAGTTCAGGGCTAGCCAGGACTACACAAAAAGACCCTGTCTCAAAGAGGCAAAATAAGGAGATAGATAATATAGGTAGTATATGATTGATAGATCTTAGAGACAGAAAAAGATACAGATAGGTAAATAGATAATAGATATAAATAGGTATGTATATGATTGATTGATGTTGGACACAGATACAGATACATAGACACATGACCGATGATAGCTATGTGATGGAGAGATGACGGAAACAGACAGGTAAACAGAGATATGGATGGGGAGGTAGAAAGGTAGGTGATGGACAGGTGATAGAGACCACGATAGACTTGAGATTTTTTGATTCAAGAACTTCCTGTTTCCCTTTCCAGGGAATCTTACACTATCCACACTTAATTTAGAATGTATGAGTCACTTTATTGATGCATACCCCAAGAGATCAATAAGTACAAATGTCTTCACTTGACCATTCTGAGCAGTGATTGGGTGAGGCCAAAGGGGTCCCTTTTCTGAAGCAGATGGAGACCTTCTTCATATCTCCCCTTCTCTGGTTAATGATAAACACGGGAATGTCATCACATCTGTGTCCTCATCTGGGTTATTCTGGGACACAGTCTCGGGGAGGGTCCCACAGCCCTGTCCGCTTTCTCACCAGGTGGGCTGGCTGGTGTCATGAGGATGGATTCAACGGGTGAGGCACTCATCCTGCTAGTCAGGCAAGGTGCTGGCAGGGGGGCGGGACAGGGGGTGGAGCTTCTAGAACAAAGGAGAATGAAGAGCCCTGGGGGCCCAGGCTGGGCATCAAAAAGGCTGTGCAGAGCAAGCAGAACACAGCTTGCTTCTGTGCCCAGCAGCCAGCCAGACATCCTGTACTTGCTTCCAACTTGCCCAGGCCGGGCAGGTACCTTGCTCTCCAGCGTGATTGCGCCCACACTGCTCTGCGCCTTTCTTTACTTGACTTGGGTTACTGCTGAACTTCCAGAGGTGAGCAGAGAGATGGCCACCAGCAGAGCCACAAACAAGGAAGGCCACCGGGAGCATGCCTTCATCCCAGAACCTTTCAATGGGACTAACATAGATCCCAGCGTCTGGCTGCACCGCTTTGAAGTCATTTACGACCTTAACCACTGGGACCATGCCACCAAACTGAGATTCCTGAAAGAGTCGCTCAGAGGACAGGCTCTGGATATCTACAACGGACTCAATCACCAGGCCCAAGGTGACTACAAGATGGTGAAGGAGGCTCTTCTGGGGGCCTTTGGGGCCTCCAGGGCCACCCACAGTCAGGAACCCAGAGAAATTCTGTTTGCCAACAGCATGGGTAAGGGCTACTACCTTAAAGGAAAGATTGGCCACGTGCCTGTGAGGTTCCTGGTGGACTCTGGGGCTCAGGTGTCCGTGGTCCACCCAAGCTTGTGGGAGGAGGTCACCGATGGAGACCTGGAGACCCTTCGACCTTTTGAAAATGTGGTCAAAGTGGCCAACGGGGCAGAGATGAAGATCTTGGGTGTGTGGGACACCGAGGTGACCCTGGGCAAGCTGAAGCTGCCGGCACAGTTTCTGGTGGCCAACGCAAGCGCAGAAGAGGCTATCATTGGCACTGACGTCCTGCAGGATCACAACGCTGTGCTCGACTTCCAACACCGCACCTGCACCCTCAAGGGGAAGAAGTTCCGCTTGCTGCCCGTGGGCAACTCCCTGGAGGATGAGTTTGACCTGGAGCTTGTAGAGGAAGATCTTCCTTCCGAAGGCTCCCATTAAGAAACCCCTTTCCTTGTCCCCAGTGTTGGTGGGAGGGACTTTGTGCAGATATCCTTAGGGGGGTGTCATTGAGTCTGGCTAGTCTTTACGCCTGTTCTCAGCTTCTCTCTTTCTGCAGGGGCCTTACCTTACCCCTCATGGGGGAGGGAGGGCCGCTTGGGGTCTAGAGCAGGGTCTACACAGACCTTCAAGGCTGCCAGAAGCCTCCAAGGAGGTTAGGAATATTAGATCCCCTGAGGTGTGGCTCAGTCACTTTCAGGTCCCCAAACCCGCTCAGCTGAGCCTGGTCTTGGATAAAGCCCCCTTCCCCTCTCCAGATTGGAGGGAGAGTGACGATTGCTCTGGGATTCCTCCCCATTGGCCCTCCCAACTGCACATTGGGGTGCCCTTCTGCCACTTGCCTTGAATCCCATGGAGCCTGTGCCAATAACTCAATTAGTTCAAAACACAAATAAAGATCTGTTTGTGGAGAAAAAAAAAAACATGTCATGTGCTCAATAGTAGTGACAGAAATGGAGGGGTGGGACCCAAGCAGCATCCCCTGGGTGCTCTGGGGGAGGGTGCTCTAAGGTGGCTTCCGCTGCAGCCATTCACCTTCTAATTCCTGTCATCGTTTCTAACTACTTCTGATTTCTCATTTTTTTTTAAACTTTTATTTATTTGCCTTGGTGTTTGCCTGGAACTTAAGCTACAGACAGTTGTGAGCTGCCATGTGGATGCTGGGAATTGAACTCAGGACCTCTGGAACCTAACTGCTGAGCCATCTCTCCAGCCCCTGATTTCTCTGTTTTAATCTACAATATTTTTCTATACAAATTGTCCCTTATGCTCAAAAGTGACCCAAGGCAATTTTGTAAGATGATTAGTTTTGGTATCAAGACAGTTCCATCAAATAAGTAGGTTTTTACTGGTGCTCATGAAACCAGACTTACAGGTAAATAAATAAATAAGGCCAGGAGACAGGCAAGGGCATGTGTGGACAGCCCTGGGAACGTCTGGGACTCTGGCAGCTGGGGATCTTGACCATGATGAGGTAGCTTGTTCCTAGGAGGTGAGGGAGGTGGGCTGGAGGTGAGGAGGTGCCTCAGGCTGGGGTAGGACTCTTGTCTTGTCCAGCTTGGGTTTCTTCTAACTTCCTGACTCCTTTGGAAATCAGAAAACTCATCAGTCTTGGAGAGTTGATTGAAAGTTCCAGAGAAGAGCTGAATTTTGGGGTCCCGGATTCAGATGTGCCAGGGGCCTGCCTGCTGCAGGGTACTGGGACAGAGCTTTGGGGGAGCCTCCTTTTTACTTGGTGATACTGGGAATTGAACCTAGGGCCTCATACAATGCTAGTCAAGTGTTCTACTACTGAACTATATTCTCCTTTCTTTTAATTTAGTGTCTCATTAAGTTGCCTAGGCTGGCCTTGAACTCTCTCTGCAGCTCCAGTGGGCTTTAAACTTGTGACCTTCCTATGTGAGTCTCTTGAGTGTCAGGCCTAACAGGCCTGCACCACACACCCGGCTGGTGTTTTTCTATTGGGCCCCTTTCTACAGACTAAAGAAGTGGCTGCCGGTTCCACCTGTGAGGCTCTTTGAGCAGAAGGCAAGAACCTGACTAACTCCTCTGTCTGAGAGGTCTGAGAACTTCTGCTGGTCCCTAACAGCAGTGGCATCTTCCTTGGTCTGTCCTCCTTGGTGCCCAACTGTAAGTTCTGGGTCCTGACTCAGGACCTAATTCCTAGGGTTCACTAAAGCCTGGCTCTGGGCAGCCACACCCAGAATTAACTGGAATTAGCCCCTGAGTGTGGGTGAAGAAAAGGTGTGGAGCAGAGGTCTCCCTGAGGCCCCAGACTTCATCTCCTCATTTCTTTGGAGGCCTCAGGAATGCTGCTGTTGTCCTGGGCCAAACCCTCTCTCTAGGGAGCAAGCCAGTGGCACCTCCCTGTGACCTATTTTTCTCTAGGTCCTTCAGATTCTAGCCACATTCTAGGCTGGAGAAGGCAGGTAGAGAGTGGGTGTAGGTAAAAAGAGGACTTAAGGAATGACTGGCCAGGCCAGAATTCCTTGCTGGATTAATTCCTGTGGGTGTTCCTGCAACACATGTCACTGTACCTTGGATTTGAGCAAGGAGGGGCTGGGCTGGCAACTGGCAACAATGCGCCCCTGCAAGAGGGAGCAAGGGCCTTCAGAACAGCTGTCACCAAGAAAGGATTCACTCGGTGCTGGAGGTGGAAGTGGACCAGAGCAGGTGTTTCGTGGGTGTGAGAATGATTAGGGGTGATCGATGGAGGAGGCTGGGCCCGGTTCTGCCTACTGTGCAGGAGGAGGCGGCCTTGGGTCCAACCCTCAGTGTCACACAAGCTGAGTGTGCTTATACACACCTCTAATCATACACAGCACCCAGAAATTAGGGACAGGAGAATCAGTATTTCAAGGTCACCCTTACTACAAAAGTCGGCGAACAGCCTGTGCTACATGAGACAGTACTTCAAAAAACTATAATAAAACCAATTTGTTTGGGTGGGTAAAATCTCAGGGCTGCTCTCCATGGATCAGGACTCAGCTGCCCAAAGCAGAGCCAAGGAGAAAAGCCATCAGTTTGGCCACCATATCCTTGGGAGATGCACCCATCACTAACTTCATTTACAGGTGTTGTCTGGCCTCATCTGGCTCTTGGGTGTACGAAGTGCAGAATGCTCAGGCATTGTCTAGAGGAAGGCTGAGATTTGGGGGCAGTGGAGAGAAGGGTGATGGTGGTCAGCTCCCCTGTTCTCTCAGAGTGAAGCTACCTGGACCAAATTACACTGGCCCTTTGTCTTGCCCATGCATAGCTCACAGTGGATAGGCAGGCATGTCAGGCTCACCTGGCAGACTGGCTACCGCAGGCCCCACCCAGACCCAGGCTGGAACTGCACTAGACATGGTCCTCAAGGGAACATCGTGCCTGAGAGCACTTCAGTGCCGCAGCCTGGAACATCCTTTCCTGAGGAGCCAACTATTCCCCTGGAGAAACTCCATCCCCAACCTCCCCAGTCCCCCAGAGATGCTAGATCATGCTGTGTGCTTTGATCCAGCACATGTTTACTGTATCATCAAACTTTTGAAATAATTTCAGACTTAAAGAAAAGTTGCAGTAAAACAAAGAATAGTTATTCAAATGTTAATAGTTAGTAATTAACTTTATTATCCTTCCTTGTGTAGAGGACCTATCTGAAAATTACAGATAGGAAGTGCTGTCTGTCATATAAACATAACAGATACCAAATAAATACATCACATATGTACGTGTGAGTGTGAGGGTGTGCATGCATGTGGAGGCCAGAGCTCACTGTCGAGGGCCCTTCTCCACCTTACTTTAAAAGTGTGTTACATCTTACTTATTTATTTGAGTATGTGTGGGTGCATGTGTGAAGGTCGGAGGGCAATCTGCTTCCACCACATGGGCTCTGGGGATGATTTCAGGCCATCAGGCCTGGTGGCAAGCACCCTTACCTGCTGAGCATCTCACCAGAGCCATCTTATTTTTTGACAAGGGGCCTCTCATTAACCCTGGAGTGGAGTCATTTGGCTAAGACTAGCTGCCCAGAAACAGAACCTTGAACTTCTGTCCTCCTGCCTCCACACACCCCATGCCCTATGTTGGGATTACAGGATGGACTGAGTCCCAGGGACCAAGCTGAGGGCTTCTGCATCTGTGCAAACATTCTACCCCAGCCCTCCACCCCTCATTCCCATTCAATGAGAATTCCTGAAAAGAAACCGTGTCCACAAAGGCCAATTAATTGACTGTTTAATAGTTCAGTGACTGGAGGAAGTTGGAATGCCGTGGGATCAGAACCTAATTACAATTTATCTTGGGCTATGTTTTGCCTACTAAATAGCCACCCTGTATCTCCCTCTGTTAGACCTAACATCCTCTGAGTAATAGATAAAAACCCTTTGGAATGAATTACCTTAACCATAGTTTCCCACCAATCAGAGGGCTGAGAGTTTCATGTGAGGCCTATAGCTGAGGCTTTTCAGCTTTGCTGTGACTGTATACTTTATGTTCCCACCAGTGTATGTAAAAAGTGTCCTGATTTATGACTTTCTTAGATTTGTTACTATGAAATCTTCATGAAACTGCTTCCTTGTTGGAACACGGAATTGTTGGGAACCTGAATCTGTGCTCCTGGCATAGTCACTCATAGTTAGCTCTAAAATAAACTCTCTCTCTCATTCCCTTTGAGGTAATAATTATTTTTGCATTGATGATCTTGCCACTCGCTGGTAAGATCTAGGGGCTTCTTCATGACTTTGAGATGTCTGGGATACCTGCCTGGTTATTTTGCAAAATGGCCTTCACCTGGCCAAATCTCCTGGTTTTTCATTATTATGAATTTGGTGGATGAACACCCCGGAGAGATGGTGTGTCCTCAAGCATCATGCCAGGGATGCAAGGTGCTCACTTGTTCCAGGGCTGGTGATGCAGCTTGTTTCCTTGCTCAGGGTACCGCCTGCCAAGTTTCTCCACCCTTGGGTGACTACTTTTCCCCGTGTAATGAGTCAGTGTTGTATAAAGACCACCTAGGGCTCTGTAAACCTTTCTCCTCAGATACTGACATCACTGATGATCCTGTAAGCTGAGCCACTTTTTCTGGGAGGGCCTCTCAGTGGGGACTCTCCAGCTGTCACTGGCTCACTTGCTTGTCCCCGTTGCCACCTCTTATCAGCAGCTCTCTGATATGGAGTTATCCTGGGTGGCATCACTGTTGATTGTGATGTTTGGGGTGGGTTCAAATAACTGACCTCTGTCTTCTTGGGACATTTTTCTATTGTAATTGAAGCCCTCCTGGGTGGTGATGCACACCTGGAATCCTAGACGGTGTAAGGCAGGGGCAGGAAGATGTCTTTGAATTTGAAGCCAGCCTAGACTACATAGCCAGACTTTGTCTTGAAAACAGAAAAGCAGATGGCTGTCCCAGAGTTACCACGGGGGATTGTGTGGGTTTGCCCACCTCCCTGAGTCCTGGCTCATGTGGGTTTAATGTTCCCGCCCCTTCTTTTCTGTCGTTTTCTTTCAGATGCTGGCCAGAGACTAAGCATGCTTTCCCAAACAAAAGGGCTTCATTCTTTTGGTAAAGCTCCCTCCCTGCCTCGTGGTTGCTTGTGGGCCACGTGGCTGACCTCCATGCCAGCTTAGCTCGGAAAGCTCTGCCTTTCTCTCTCCCTCCCCTCCGGTAGCCAGTAGCTGACAGTCCCAATTTGGAGTGCTTTTCTTTTAACTTTAGTGAAAATTGTCTTAGAGCTTCAAAAAATACAAATCAATCCATTCATAAATAATAATGAAAAGCAAGGTACAGGGGTCATAACTCAGTTGGTAAAATTCTTGTTTAGCAGGCTTCCTTCTCCAGACCCGCCTCACTGTGGACATGGAGACATATGCTAAAATCTTGACACTCAGTAGGTAGAGGCGGGGGGTCAGAGTTCAAGGTCATCTCCTACAACTTGGAGAATTCAAGGTTGGCCTTGGATACATGAGGCCCTTCTGAGAGGGAGGGAGGGAGGGAGAGACAGAGCCTTTCTTTATTTTCTAATACATGATGTCCCAGGTTTATCTTGTCCTGCCAGCACAATTTCTCCAAGGAGACTTGGATCTGGTATTCAGAAGCCAGGCTCTAGGGTCAGTTACACTAATCCTAGGTCCTTCTAGTGGCTGGATAAAAAACAAAAAACAAAAAAACAAAAACAAAACAAAACAAAAAAAACAAAACCCACGAGTCACATGGCATATTTCTTGATTAAAAAGTATTAACGATGTATGCATGTGTCTTCATGTGGGCATGTGCACATATGTGTAGATTCTCAAGGAAGCAGAAGAGGGTATGAGATGGCCCAGAGCTGGAGCTACTGTTGGTTAAAGCCACCTGAACCTCTGCAAGAACAGCGAGTGATCTTAACCACTGGGCCACCCGTCTAGCCCCTCCCATTTCCTTCTGTATATATTAGGAAGATGGGTTTCCATGGGCACCTCAAATTGTGACCTCGTGTTCTAAGCCTGTCATCCATCTTTCTATCTCTTTCCTTTCTATCTTTGAAAACCCTTTTGCTTGGGCTGGAGAGATGGCTCAGCGGTTAGGAGCACTGACTGCTCTTCCAGAGGACCTGAGTTCGATTCCCAGCATCCACATGGCAGCTAACAACTGTCTGCAGTTCCAAGATCTGACACCCTTACACAGTTATACATGCAGACAAAACATCAATTCACATAACATAAAAATAAATATTAAAAAAAAGAAAACCCTTTTGCTCATAGTGAGGGACCCAGCTTCTGGGATTTGTTTGCTCAGTCCTGAAACACTAAAAGGCCTTTCTGAACTGCTCACCCTGTGTCTATGAAAAGCAACCTAGAAGCAACTAATTTCCCCTCCTTGTACCTTAGGGCATGGGTGGCCCTTGGCAGCAAATCAGAGGTGGGGTGACAAAATCCGAACGCAGTCACAAGACAGGAGCCTGGCCTCACGTGTTCAGGGCTTGCTTCAGGGCCAGCTGACGGAGGTCCTTATCTGAGGGCATCCAGGGGACTGGAGCAGACCAAAGGCCACCAGTGCTTATCCCGACGGGTGCTAAGGGAGTGGCCAGTCTATGTGCTCCAGAGAGTCCTGTCCTGTTCTGTCTGGTCCTCTGCCACCACTGAGAAGACACGAAGGTAGCTGACAGGAATGGCACAGGCCTCAAGTCACAGACCTTCCTGGCCAGATTTTGAGGGACCACTGTGACAGTCTGCATGTCACCTGCCCTGGGGGAAGTGGGTCAGAGGAAAGCAGCAGACTTTGGTGAGGCCCAGTGTGCTGCCCCCCACATCTGTGAAGGGCTGGGGACCTTTACAAAGGCCAGCTAGGCTGTTACCAACTGAAAGGTGATGGGGAGAGCCGGAGGCCTGTGCAGAGGGACCCTGTGCCCTTTGAGGAAAGTCCAGGTGTCCAGGGAGGTAGATTCCCCTCAACTAAACCCTGTGCTGAAAATTTTGTGAGTTCTTTTTCTTTTTAAGATTTATTTATTTGGGGCTGGAGAGATGGCTCAGCGGTTAAGAGCACCGTCTGCTCTTCCAGAGGACCCAGGTTCGATTCCCAGCACCCACATGGCAGCTCACAACTGTCTGTAGTTCCAGTTCCAGGCAAAACACCAAGGCAAATAAATAAATAAATAAATTAAAAAAAAGATTTATTTATTCATCATGCATACAGTGTACAGAAGAGGGCACCAGATGTCATCATAGACAGTTGTGAGCCACCATGTGGTTGCTGGGAATTGAACTCAGGTTCTCTGGAAGAACAGTCTTTTAACCTCTGAGCCATCTCCCCAGTCCCAAGTTTTTTTTCATGAATAAAAACAAAGTTCATGTCATAAGTATAGAGGTCAGTGGCATGACCTGACCCAAGAACTAGTTAGATACTGGGGAAGCTCAGGGACCAGGAATGCTGAGCTGAGGAGGCAAAGGGTCTGCCCTCAGCCTTGAGTTTGTTCAGGAAGGAAAGTGTCTATCTTAGAGCCCACGCTAGCTTTGGGCACAACAGATAAGAGCTCATCAAGACCTGCTGCCTGCCATGTCAAAAAGTTGGCAGACATAAACAGAGGCAGCATTAGCCCCTCTTCATGCTACCCCGTGCCATGGGGTATTCCAGCAGCTCAGGCTAGGAGACAAGACAAGGCCTATGGAGTGGACTGAGAAGCCATCTGATAGGGAAGATAGTCCGAAGGAGGAGGCCATATGCTTGGGGAGATAGTCTGGTGGGAGAGACAGGGTGATGAAGGAAGCTAGTCAAATAGCCTTCTGTGGGGGAGGGGAGGCTGATGGGGAGGCTGTCTGTGGAGAGGCTGTCTGTC